>SNQJ01S0084937.1:50806-69204 GCA_010110895.2 Picea sitchensis
AAGCGTTGGTCTTCTTCCTCTTGCACTACATTTTTCCTCTTTTTTCTCAGTGGAAGTTTGTGCGAGCTTTCAATTTTTCCTGGAGGGGGATTCTTTTCTCCTCCTCCTCCTGAAATATTGTTGATCACTTTTCTATATGGGTGGGCCGTTGGAGCACTGCTCCGAGATGTTGTAGTCTTAGGAGTAACAATTGGGGACTACTCACTCTTCTTGCTGGGACCGTTTCCTTTCTGTTTTTAAAATTCATTGGTACTGAGAACCGTTTCCAAGTCACCAACATTGTGAGTAGGAGTGCCCAAATTATTATATTCTTCTTCTCCTAGAACAATATGGATAAATGAATTGCTAAATCCCACTGCTAACATATGTTGCACAAAAATTCTGTTAGGGTCAAACCCTTTTATCATTTTAGCGTACTTGAGATTCAGGTTGTGGAAGTGGTTTGCAAATTCATCGATTTTGTTCATATTTCTGAATGCAAAGTCCCCAATTCTCCAAGGCAAGGGTATGAATTGATTTTTTTGTTTCTCATGAAAAAAATGCAGCCATAAATTATATTTCCTTGCAACTTCTGTAATAAACATTTTGTCGGATATATGACATGGAAGAAAGGAGGGATTTTCCTTAGAACCGAAAATCCTGAAAAATTTGTAACTTTCCATTTGATCCAATGTCCCCTTTTTATCCAGGAATTTACTTGCATGGGCAGATATTCTGGGGGTATCTTTTCCAAACAACAATCCTTTAAAAACAGAGAGAAAATCATTGCAAAATTCATAAAAGTGCAAAGAAGCTTTGTGTCTCCACAACGCTTGGTACCAAAAGGTCATTGGGTCAAATTCACAATTCACCTTCTTGTAGATAGACAATTTAGGAAATTGATAGCAATATGCTATCACTAACACAAAATAAGAAGCCATAAATAATTTCTTATCTTTTTTATACTGTGAAAATTGGGAAGATATTTCAATGGAAACCAACTTTCCCTAATCAAAAATTGCCTGCTCCTTGACAATAAAATATAAGATATACAAAATCATACTGGAAATGTTGGCGGTATTTTCTTGCCCTGTCACTCTGGTGAATAACCAAGAAATTTCTTGAAAGGGGTTTTTGAACGAGTTGACCCGCAACCTGGTAATATCTTCTGGATGTCCAGATCCCTTCCTTTTGAGAAGACATGGATGAATAGTAAGAATACGCTCTAGACCACTGAAAGTTCTGGTCCTCACGTCCAAAAATATTCAAAGTATCTCCGCATAACTTCTTTCGAGCTGCTGCTGCCATAAGTGGATGTGAGCGTTCTTTTAATCGAGATAATATTTGAAATGATCACTTGAGACAGATAACATAATCTTCCGCAAATCATGCTTTAATGTGGCTTGGTAAGAAATATCCTCGATCCCTTCACTTATTAATGATGATCTTTACAGAGTCTGCATGATGATTTATTAGCATTAAACCATACTAAATGCATATTGGGAAAAGCATGAAGGTGGCAGGGACGAATGAGAGCAATTAGGATTTGGGAATTTTGCGAACCCGCCAACCTAGGAACCTGCAAACCCGTCGTTGCGAAAGGTCAAAAACTGGATAAGTGTTTTCATGCGGTCGGTTAGACTCAATATAAGAGAGATGAGATACTTAGGGTCTTGGGAAGTCTGATGGTCAAAATGTAGATAGCAGATCTCTTGGGTGCAAAATGTATATCGTGGAACATCGGATATGAAAGCTTGAACCCGCGAGCCCAAGAACCCGCGACTACAAAAACGACTAAGTATAGTATAATGTGGTGGTCGGTTGGACTCATGATATGGGAGTGTGGATGGACATGAGGATCCGCGAGTCCGCGAACCCACTGTTTTCAAAAAAGTGACCAAGTATAGTAACTAGAAAGGGAGAATAAAAGGGAGAAAAAAAAAGGGGAATTCAGGTAAGTATAGAAGAGGGAAAATAAATGGACAAAAGAAATTGGGAAAATAGAAAAGGGTAGGGAAATTGTGGAAGTGGGAATTGATCTCAAAATGACTCTAGTTTTGTTGTTTCCTTTTTCATTTCTTCGACTGGAAAATCAAATTTTTTTTCTATTTCGACTAAATGGTCGACCTACAGGTTGATTGGTTTGTCAATCTTTGTTTCGATTGGTCCGCAATCTTTGTCGACTAAAATCGTTACGACTTATGATTGACCTTATGCAGTGAACAATATTTCACCCGTTTCTTGTCTACCCAGATGGGATGCCAAGACCATTGAAGCTATTGGAATTGATGTCGATGATATTTCTTCTGGAAGCCAAACTTGAAGTCAAAAGAAACATGCCAACGTTGCAGCGGAGGAATTGTGTACTTGAAACTTCTGACCTTGTTACCTACACAAATGTTGAAGGTCAATTTGGATGGGAGCAGGCAATGTAGACATAAATAGATTCTTTGTCAAAAAATGACACTTGGGATTTGGTTCCCCAACCACAAGGAAATAATGTTGTGAAGTGTTGAAGGGTCTATAGGACCAAATTTACCTTTGAAGGTGTTGTTGGACATCATAAGGTGAAAAGATATTTTCTCAACAAGAAAGGCATCAACTACACTGAGACCTTTTCCCATGTTGCAAAGATGAACTCTGTTTGAATGATTCTTTCTCTTGCTACTCAATTTGGATGGAAGATCCATCAAATGGATGTGAAGAGTGCCTTTCTTCTTGGTAAATTATCTGAAGAATTTTTCATGGAACAAACTCCTGGTTTTGTGATAGATTCTGACCTGGTTTGTTGACTCAATAAGTCTCTCTATGGTTTGAAAGAATCTCCCCAATATTGGTATGATAAGATCAACCATTTCTTTCTTTTACTTGGTTTTGAACGTTGTGAATCTGATCACAAGTTATATGTACTCCATACTCAATTTGGATGGAAGACCTATCAAATGGATGTGAATAATGCCTTTCTTCTTGGTAAATTATCTGAAGAAATTTTCATGGAACAAACTCCTGGTTTTGTGATAGATTCTGACCTGGTTTGTCGACTCAATAAGTCTCTCTATGGTTTGAAAGAAGCTCCCCAATCTTGGTATGCTAAGATCAACCATTTCTTTCTTTGACTTGGTTTCGAACGTTGTGAATCTGATCACAAGTTATATGTACTCTATACCAAGGGAAACACTTTGATTTCTACTGTATATGTTGATGTCCTTGTCATCACTGGAAATAACAGTGATCTCATTCTTAGATTGAAGAAGCAATTTACTGACTCCTTTGACATGATAGGTCTTGGTTCTCTGCGTTATTTTTTGGGTCTTCAAGTATTACCATTGTGTGATGGTTTTTTTCATTTCTCAATATAAATATGTAATGGATCTTTTGACATGTTTTAAGATGGTAGACTATAATCCATATGCTACTCCTTTTAAATTTGGAGTAAAACTGAATAAAACTTGCCAGTCTCTCAAAGTTGATGCTACACTCTATCGACAACTAGTCAACAATCTCATTTATCTTACTCACAATCAACTTGACATTTCCTTTGTTATTAGAGTGGTTTTTAGGTTTATGTAGGACCCCAGAGGAAGCCACTGTAAAGCAGTCAAATGAATTGCCCGTTAATGCAAGGGTACCACTCATTTTGGTATCAAGTATTGTCGAAGTTCAGATTTGTTGGTCGGCTTCACCGACTTCGATTGGGCTGGCAACAATGATGATTGAAAGTCCACTTCTGGCTATGTGTTTCTCTTTAGCACTGGATTGTTGGTTTGGTCGTGCAAGAAACAAAAGGTAGTCTCCTTATCGATTGTAAAAGCATAATATCATGGAATCATTCATGCAAGTATAGAGGCAGTGTGGCTGCACCAACTTTTGGGTGAACTTGAATTTCCTGTTCAGACCTCGACTACAATATACTGTGACAATCAAAGTGCCATTAAAGTTGTTGATAACCCTATTTTCCACAATAAGATGAAGCATGTTGAGCTCCATTCTCACTATCTGAGATAGTTGGTTCATGAGAACATTGTCTCTCTTGTCTATTGTAGAACAGATGATCAAGTAGCTAATATCTTCACCAAGCCTTTAACTGAAGCTACATTTATCAAGCTCCGTACGATGCCTGGGATTCTAGATTTATCAAGCTTCCATAGATGTAAATCCCTGATGTGTATATTATTTGCAAAGCACTGATGTGTATTGTAATCATGCGCACCGTAATATTTTGAAATGGTAAATATAACTATATGTTATGTCATTTAAAGCAATGGATCTTTTCACATTTTTTTTTATAGAAACTGGGAAATTTTATTCATTAAAAAGGTGTGGTTGCAACCACTGATTACAAAAGGACGGTCTCAGAGTTTTACAAAACAATAGCTTAGCAATGCCATCATCCCAACAAAATTATTTCATTCTCCTCACACCTATCCATATATTAACGCTACTTCTAAACTGAGTAGAATAAACGCGGTAATAAATATTGTTAATAGAAATACTGGAGCAAAACATAGTAAACAATTACATCAGTGTGAAACTAACTACCATTTCCATGTTGATTCGAGTCCTTCAAAGATGCCACAAGAATATTGATATCTGAAATTGGTGCCTTAGATGCTACTGCCTCGACCCATGCACTTCCATCTAAAGAAGAATTCCCACTAATCATGTCCATCTAAGCCAACTACATCTGTAATACCTCATTCTTACTCCAAAAGCCATCAACCTCGTCATGTAGTTGACCAATTAAGGCCATGTGTTGAACTAGTGTATCTAGAGCAAATGTGACTATCGAGATATGTGAGAAAACTTGGATATAAAGCCACTGATGGTCCTCATAGTCATTCAATTCCAAATCCCCAATTGGGTGCAGAGCTTTGTCCTTGGACTCCATATTCCAATTTCACGTGGAAATAATCCAATAATCCAAGAGAATATTTATGTAGGTGAGATTCACTGCAGGCGAGAGAATATTTATGGAGGTGAGATTCACTACAGGCGAGAGAATATTTATGCAGGCTGGAATATTCCAATAAGCCCGAAGAGAGCCACCACTAATTGTATAAAGTACCCCAAATCGACTGCAACTCTTAAATTTGGAACATAAAATGGCTTCCAGAATGCATACCACAACTACTGAGTCTACGAATGAGCAACCGACCAGTGAAGTCTATGAGATGCTAGTGAGATCCCAATTCATGGAAAATAAAGAACAATCCTGACAATTTTCCAAAGCAACCACCATAAAATCATCAACAATAACAACCCCCAAGATGTCCATGGTGCCATTAATAGATGAAATGACCCAGTTGCAATGAGTAATTGGAATTCTATGTACCTGGATTACCTGGAATAAGCATTTTCTCCCACACACCATTTCCAAATTCGTGTAGGTGCTAACGACACCTCCTGAATTTGCATGCCTCCACTGTACTTTTTGTGTGTCCCCAATTTTTATTATAATGCCTGCACATTCCTCCTATAGGAGATCCACCTCATACCTTTTTTCCTTCGTTGAATTTCCACCCACGCATTGGAGCTATGCTTCTTCCTTTTGACTCAAAATTATGTCTTGTCGTTGCATGCTTGACAAGATTTAAACATACCTCCCACCTATTACTTCCACGCAGAGTAAGGAGTACCACATGGTTTATATATTCTATGCCTAAGGTCCTAAGCATAAGGTCACGAGGGAGTAACCATAAGCTCCATTCCCGCCACTCCCATGAGACCAGGGGCCTTTCCTATGGCCTTGTTGGCCATTACATCAACTTCAAAATTATGTTGACGAAATACCTGATAGAATTGGACTTTGAGGTTTTGCAATGAGAGTCTAATACTTTCCATCAACACCTTTAAACAAATATCCTTTGGAGAGGAGCTAGAAACTAGATATCTAATTGTATTTTTGGAGTCCCCAACTATGTTAAGACTAGATATTTGACATTGCTTCACCAATTGGATCCCCTGAAACACTGAATAAGCTTCGACCTTGTTATTGGTGGCAATCCCCATGTTCCAGTAATAATTCATTTCTTTGTTTCCACCGAGCCTGTACAACACTACCTCACACTTGCCTCCTCTGATCTTTTCACAATTTTTAGCACCGATGCTTAAATTTAATTAGTAGGCACCCGTGCGTATAACTCATAAAACACACCATTTTCTATTTTATGGCACACACCGTTTTGTGAGGTCAAAAGAATACAGTGCACCAATATATGTATTAATTGTTGTTTTTACAAATTTTCAATTAATCATCTCAAAATCAAATATTTTTTATAATAATATTGATTTTTGTATTTTTGTTATTCCGTTTTGATACAATAATTGCATCAACGCATTATCTAAAGGATTACACCTCTGTGATTTGTAACAATGTAAATCATCCATATAGTAATTAATTAGCAGCACTACATTTTACAATATTCGACAATGCAATAAAATAAGAAACCCATTTTATTATATATGAATAAGAGACAAATCATCATACAAAATGGGACAGCTTAAAGGTCCATAATAATCAAAATGCAACCAATATGTAATTGTTACACTTATTGGTAACATGTCCTCCGCAATTGAGAGAATATGTCAAGTACGTTAAACTAAATCCTTGATTTTCACAAACAAATATTCCAAAACATACAACTTGCAACAACATTCAATTATATTGATTGTAATTCATTTATTGAATTGTTGTCATTGCTCAAGCTATGTGTATGCCTCATTTCTTCATCAGATGTAGGCAATATTTTACTTTGCTTATTTAACCTAATGTTTTCTTGATTGACTTGTTTTTTATGTTACATCTACAAACATAGAAATAAAGTGCAATAAGCATATCTACATTTATATATAGTAGAATATACATGATTGTGTAAATAAAAAAGTGTACCATAGTAATGAGTGTTTCATAAGCAATACACATTCTTTGAAGCCATGTTGCATGTCGTCTCTCAAAATATCTTTTGTTGGGTGCACTCCATACTTTGTTTCCTTCATGTTTAATATGCAATGGCAACGCACAATCGATATAATTAATATAAAGGTTTGTTGTTGTTCCATTAATTATAAAACAAGGGAGGTTAAACAACATAACTACTTACAAATTGTTCAATTAAACCTTTATACTTCTACATATACTCACAACCTATACTTAAATCAATGTCTATCAATTCTTCGGTTGGCTCTTCTTTGCATGTTAGCACCTATTAGAAGACATCCATGGACGAGTGTAAATTAATTATTTAAAACAAGGGAGGTTAAACAACATAACTACTTACAAATTGTTCAATTGAACCTTGATACTTCTACATATACTCACAACCTATACTTAACTCAATGTCTATCAATTCTTCGATTGACTCTTCAGATATAAAAATTACGAAATATTTTTTATAAAATAAGATTTTAGTGCATATAATAAAATAGTATGCATCGATGAGTAAAATTTCTTCAAGTTTTTGCTCTACATGACACACCTTAGCCAATACACATCATTAATTTAAACCTATAGATAATTGAAATATATTAAATTTTTAAACAAAACTTAAATAAATCACCTTGTTCTCTTGTTGGGATGAGCCACCATCGTGCTCACTACAATAAGTTTTTTTCCTTGAAATTTCGTCGGTCATCTTCTATAAAAAAACTAGAATCATTAGATATAAAAATTACGAAACATTTTTTATAAAATAAGATTTTAGTGCGTATAATAAAATAGTATGCATTGATGAGTGAAATCTTACAAATATCACAACAAACATGAAATCTTAAGTAAGGAAATATATGTATATACTCATAAACTTTGCGATCAACCCTTTTGTTCCTCGTTGTCTTGTCTTATATGTTGAATGGGTTCCATTTTTTTTTCTTTTCTACAACAAAATAATTGGCAATTAGCATTTCATGCGATAATTAAATTCGATGTATATAAAAAAATAAATGAATGATTACTTACCTCTGATGCACGTTGTTGTTGGGATGACTCCTCCTGTGATGCAATTGTGTTCATTTCTTTTACCATCTCCTTATACACTTTTTTTGACATCCCTACTGACATGCATTAGTTTTCCCCTCATTTGTCCTTTGTAATTTGCACAATTTTCCTGAAAAATGAAAAGTACAACATTTTTTTTAAATCGACATGAAAGTAAATATAGCAAAACAAATTAATTTGGTATTTTTTGAAACATATTATAGAAAAACATGTTCAGTAATAAGACTTTGTAAATGATTCTTTTTTGTAATTGTAGCTTTTTGTTATTGCAAGTCTCACGGGTTTCATTGACTATTGCTTCAAAAATGCTTCTTGTAGTTTATATATAACCTAATTATTGGAGTCATTGGGTTGATTTTTGTATTGTAAGTGGAAAGTACGTCTATATGTCCTTTCCACTATGTCCCTCAAAGTTTTGTAAAATAATTTGCCCCTCACATTAACTCCTAGCACCACTCATGATGAACTGGGGACCAAGTCATCATCATTTACATCCTTAGTAATTTTTATCTTCTTGGGATGACATTTCATTCCCTTGTTATTGGTCCCTGCACAACATTAAACAAATATGAAATCGAGTGTTTAAAACAAGTTAGCGATTAATGTTAATAAATTCATTTTTAGTAAAAAGTCAAAGAAAAAATTCAAGTTGATTACCTTTTGATCCACCTAATTCCTCTCTTTGCAACATTTCCATAAAGACTTTATACTCTTTTGCATTCAGATTGTGAACAATATTATAAAATTTCTTCGAGTTTTTGCTCTACATGACACACCTTAGCCAATACACATCATTAATTTAAACCTATAGATAATTGAAATATATTAAATTTTAAAATAAAACCTATATAACTCACCTTGTTCTCTTGTTGGGATGAGCTACCATCGTGCTCACTACAATAAGTTTTTTTCCTTGAAATTCCATTGGTCATCTTCTATAAAAAAACTAGGAATCATCATATATAAAAATTACGAAATATTTTTTATAAAATAAGATTTTAGTGCGTATAATAAAATGGTATGCATTGATGAGTTAAGCATATGTATATGCATCGACATACGATAACTATTCTTTGACGAAATAATTTTTTTTGTTTTGTTTACAATTTGTTATATTTACGCGATGCTCTATAAATTAATAGAAGCACCAATGCATCATTACTGTTTATTGCGCTCCACCAAACCCGCGAACAAATTTAAAACATAATGCTTTCGATATTGAAAACAATGTTATTTTCATTTTAAACTCAATGGTCTTGTTGACAAGAACATGCACACTGGTGTGCTATTCTTGTACAATGTGCACTATTAACCGCTAAAGCATTTTTTAAAAAGAAAACTAACAACGTCAGGGTTTGGTATCCAATGCAATGAGTGGTGTCATTACAACTGATAATAAACACCCCGTATACAAGTAAAGAAACCTTGTAAAAATTTATTGCTTAAAAAAATTATCATTGTTAAATATAGAGAGGGAAACCAAGAAAAACAAGGAAGCCAGGGCTTCCAATACCGAAGGTAACTGTGAAACCCTTTTATTTTTTTGAGAATGCATTGAAAATGATTTGAATCAAATAGGGGGAAGATTGAGATGATCAATAGAATGAAATCACATACCTGGAATTTCTACTCCGCAGATTTGTATGCGATCTACAATGATCCCTTACAAATTTGGCTATTCAAAACATACAGATTTGGCTCTTCAAAAAAATCCACCCACTCCAAAGTATTTTCTAGTAAATCACTCTTGCACAAATCTCCCCTCTAAATTATGGCAAAATAATGAAATAATGATTAGGGTTTTCATTTATAAACAAATACATTTAGAAAAATGAAATTCCCGCTCATTTTTTGTTGTATATTTGAATGCATTCATGATAAACGTGTGCATGATTTTTTTTTTGTAACTTACTTTTTCGATGCACTATATAGTTTATAGCACATCGGTGCAGTTTTTATGTAAAAATGAACTAACAAATAATTTAATTCACAAAATACAAATGCAAACATCAACAATTAAATTTTGCGTAGGAAAACACAGAGGTCATGCTTCGATGCCTTTTGTAATTTAATGCACCAATGCATTTTGTATATATTGAAGCATCGGAGCGTAATAATATAATTAGGCGCACTGCTAACTTTTAAAAGTCATTCAAAATTCTATTTGAAGTAATATTGTTCTATGCTTCCCAAACTTTCTTTTAAGAATTTGTTCATGTAACGTTGATGGATTTGGCTCAAACACATGAAAACAAGTTGTAATATAAAATGACCAATTATTTAGACTCCAACTCATTCCAAATCATTGCAAGTTCTTCAAATTATCCCTCACCATTTGAAATAAGTCTAGTTTATATTTATAATTCATCTATCTCATTGAAATCATGTTATGTATGCACATACATTTGAATAATTGTTCATTGAATTTTGCAAGATCATGATTCATGATCGAGTTTGGATGCGCAAGATATTCCACCAATCCAAAAATGCCACAATCTCTTATTAGGAGAAAGACACCGCAAGCATATGTTTGATGAAAATGGACAACTGGTTTACCCTGCCAATTGTAACATGCCATCTTCGAGCAACCAACCTAGGTCAATGATATTACACTATAAACTGGATCTCTTTTATGACACCCTCGTAGTATGCGTTTGTTGAAAATGTAAAGGGTTGAAGGAGAACCCTTGACATGTCACATTGTCCCATTATTTTAATGACCGACTACCCAAATTTGATGACCTAATACCTCCCAATGTGGTCAGGAATCCAATAGGTGATATAAAAAAGACACGTAGGAACACTTCCATATGCTCCTTTTTTGAAAAGTTGGAAGCCATCTAAACTAAGTTTCATCTTAAATTGACCAACCTGTCTCCTTCTGTTGAGTCAACAAAGAGTTCTAGTGGGCCAAAATATGATATCAATGCTACCAAAAACATCTCTACTAGGATATCCAAAAAGTTGTATGCTATGAGAGAAAAAAATTCCATGTACACACCAAAGTTGGTTCAATTGTTGGAAGGTAGCGATGACTTCCCTCTTCCTATCCATCTGCAAATTAAATACAAAACTTGTTACAACCCAACTTTGTATGGTGCTTGGACGTCTTCCATGTCCATGCCCAATGTTGAAACCAAATTCTCTTTTTGTAGTAAGAGTTATATAATTTCCAAGTCTAAAATAGATGTTGCAAATCTTGGGTTGTTCATTGTTTCACATGTATCTGTTCCTCCCAAACAATCAATATCATTTATGCCATTTTGTTGTGCTCTTTCTAGTTGGTTTGATTACTTGGATATTGTTAAATACAAACATAACATTTCCATGTATAGTATGTGCATGAACGATTATGCTTTAGGAAACTTTAGCATGAAAAATGCATTATATATCGATGGACGTCCACGAACTCATGGGAACATTGCAGGGTTCATAAATAGATGTAGGTCCTCATTATTTAGTGAAAATTGTTCCTTTGAGGAACAATCCAATGACAAAGAGTTCTTTATGAAAATCAAGGCATTCATATTTGTTTTTGTGCATGAAATGCGTAGTTTGTCTCCTGGTGACGAGTTGTTAATAAACTATAAATTTCGTAGACCACCAACCGCTCATCAAAAACACCTTACATTAGGTCTACCCTTAGATGTCTCCTTGGGTCATAAGAAAAATATGATTGAGTAATTGTGTTTTTGGATTTTCAATGGAACTAATGTAAATGTATTTATTATTTCGACATTTGTTTTTTAAAGTGGTTGCTCACATGTTTATTATTGGGAAAAAGATTCTAGGATTTTAATAAAATTTTGGTATAATGTTTGAACATATTAAATACATTGTGTTACTAATATTGTTGATGTAATGTTCAATATTTTTACAATCAAGATTATAATGACAAACGACCTCTCTACCATCTACCATTGCACCCCACTACAATGTCAAATCAAGAGAATTCTATTAAACAAGCACAACTCGGAGAGAAAACATACCAAGCATGGTTGAATCAACCATCTATTCAATTCCCACTACTTCTCGAGTAACCAATTCAAAACCTCTAAAGTAGCACCAGTTCTTCACATGTTGGGGACGAAGGCAATGATATAGAGGTTGGTATATGTCAGTCGGTTCAATTAGTTGAACTTTGCTACATTAAATTATCAACATGGGGATAATAAACTAATGAAGTGAAATGCAAAATATATGCAGGCCTTAGCTTCCAATATATCCCTAAATTTATACTATGCAAAAAGGAATACTATTCACTGCTTTAGCTGCAGAAACAAAGTTTTGTTCAGTTGTAGAAAGAACATAGTAATGATAATAATGAAAAAACAAAGTTATGAGAACACAAAGATAATTCTAGTATTTAATACCACCAATCTACTGGACTGTTACAACAATATTTCAATCATCTAGAAATGAGAGTTCTTGTTAAGCATAACACTCAGTTATTCAATTGATGACTGTCATATTAGTTCTGTTTGTGTGAACATAAAGAAATAAATCACAGAAAGGAAAATGACATAATTAAAGAATCACACAACTTAATAAGAAAAGACACAATACCAATACTAATAAAGCAAATGAAATAACACGCTTCTCCTCAGGGGGCCCTGTCCTAGATTGAGGAATGCTATTGAAAGAAGTCGTATAAAATTGAACTCTTACACACACAAAATTAACAGCTCATATGATAGAACAATAACCAAATCTGTGTATTACCAACAAATATGATTACAATAATTCTATAATAAGGAGTAATGATAGTAGTTGTTCCTTTGAGGATCTAATTGCATCTATTTATACAATGTAATCAAGATCATGCATATCTAAGCTACAAATATCTCAAACCCATATGCAACAACAGTTCTGGGAAAAATTACTTTAAAGAATAAATCATATCTCCCAAATCCTTCACATTTCGAGGAAACCATTTCCATAGAGCCTAAATGGCCTCGTCCTGCACAAATACCCATGTGGCCGATTTTTAATATCTACCTTCATTTGCTTTCCATTGGCCCCACAAAATTGTCTTGCTATTCTGATATGGGTTTCATAAATAGTTGATAATAAATTACATATACACATATGCAAAATCGGATTTGAATGTTTTGTGGATGTATAGATTGAGTTTGATGATCCAAGTATTAGATAAATTAATTTCTCTAATACAATCTTGTTTCATTATTGTGCATTGGTTTGACGAAACAGGCTTGCGCACTCTGCCACATGGACATGTTGACTTGCAGGTTTGAATTTGATCCTACTCTAATTTGGAGGATCTGTGGGCTATGCTCACATGTGGATGCGATTCATGGAACATTTTGACACCTTCGAGATGTTGGGGTTTAGTCCAAGGCTGATTGCGTCCTTGTAGATTAACAAATTCGTTGCTGAAACTTGTCTTAGCAATTTGGTTGCAGGACTGTATTATGAGTTGCTACAAAATAGAAACACTCTGTAGCTACTCACTACAACTATAGTTAATTAAATCATTATGAACAAAGAATAATGAAATTAAGTACAAAAATGGACAATTTACCTTTAACCTTCTTCCATGCACATATTCTGTAGCGGATTAGTATTTATGGAAAAAATGAGTGAAATGGGATATAACTAAGACATAGATATAGGCTTTTGGATGGAGGTATTAAGATAACAATGTGACAAAACGAGTCTATTTTGAGGACTCAACATCTCCCCCATACAAAATATGTTGCATGTCCTCATGCAACCAAAATGACTCTTTGTTTTCTCTCAACAAAATTCAAAATTTCCGACCCCTTCCTTCTTAGGCTTTGTCTGAAGCATCGATCAAAATATTCAAGCTCGAGGCTTGTCCCTGACTTCCTGCCTTATCTATAGTTATTCTCAAACTCCTAATATTGGTTCTGCTTAACCTGCTCTACATGTACCATTTTCTGGTCTTGGCTGCTAGCAACTTCTTCTGAGATTCCTATTGCTCTTTATATCTTTCAACTGGGCAATATTAGCTTTCAAGGCTGAATTTTTTGATTTGATATGATTATCAAGGAGTGTTAACTCCTTGATTTCTTCCTTTAACTTTTTGATTTTTCCAACTCGCCTTTCTTTCAAAGAAGTGACAATATGTTGATTTATTAGTTCTTTGTCAATCTCGATGGCATCATGGATCTCATTTCTTTGAGTCATAAGTTGAAAATTTAAAATTAGGAGATCGACTAAGAAATGAATCAAACCTGAGCTTTTTATTTGGAGTTCTTCTCTTCACGCTATTTGGCTGCTCCAGTCAAATTCTTCAAGCTCAATGAATTTCTTATCTTGAGCTTGGTTGCTATCATGCTGTTCTACAACTAAACTCTTGGTTCTTTGCATAATGGTCTCCATCTTCCTCTGTTTTGCATTTTTTCTCTCTATTGCTTTAGATCTTGGTTTTTCATTCTTCTTGAGCTCTACATTCTCCAATTCATCTATTTCAGGTCTTGCATTCTCTGCTTCAGGAATCTTGGTCTTGGTTTCCACGATTTGCAACTTAGAAACCTTTGGCTTTGATTCATAAATTTTTCTTTTGGAACCCTTATGTTTCGACCCTCTAACTGTTTGCTGCACATATGTCTTCATGAAGCGTTTTCTTACCAAGTAATTCATCCAAGTATCATTTTGTTCCTGCAATTTGACTTCCACTAACATTTTTACCAACCCAAAATGAAATAGAGTGTTCTCCAAACTCCTAGGGTTATGTTGTATAGTTAATGCCATTTTCTTTAGACTGTCCAATAAGTAGAATGACATGTATATTTCGTTACCTTCCTTAAAATTCATGAGTAATATAGGATGATATTAAATACCAACCCGTACCTTCCTTCACATGATATGTATTTTTGAAGGATGAATAAAATGTCATGCTATAACATTTTAAACACAGAGGTGGGCATTCCTTTCTTTTAGTTGGTTTCCCGTGTTGGGTTTGTAAGGAATTCTATCCAAAATTTCCTTTTTATTCTCTAGCTTTTAAACCATATTTTGTTTCCCTGAGGTATCCCTGTAGCCTGTGAAATGAAATCTTCATAATTCTCTATCTTGAGATAGCCAATTCGATCCTGCTTGCCATAATGTTTCAACAAAAATTCTTGTCACTTGGTTATCAAAAACCATGAAATTTCTATAGGAATGGGAACCACCCCGCTTTACTAAACCATTTATGGAATTTTAGATATGCTTCAAGTAGTTTGATGCTAGTTGGTTCAAGCCTTACAATCAATCCCGTACAAAAACTACAGAGTTTGAAAATTTTCAATTTTGAACAATGCTCTTCTCACAGGGAATGAGGAAAACAATAATGAAGATATGACAAAATTTAAAAAAAAGAAGATCCCTTTGTTGTTATAATTTTTCCATACATATTATAATTATTGTATGGAGTTTTTATATTTTATGAGCAAGCACATCATTAAGGTGTGAGTTCATAGGCATAATTTAGAGGAATATTGCAAGATTTTGAGGAATTTGGTAAGAGAATAGGATAAGCTTTTAGGAAAACAAAGTATATATATATATATATATATATATATATATATATATATACATATCGTTGAAGTTCCGATTTTTTCTATCCTATGCATAATCCATAAATCTAATTGCACAAATGATTTAAAAAACTATTACCTCTGTTCTTTTACCTATAGCCCAAATAATTTGTCACCTTTGGAACTGAAGCTAAAGCACAACTGAATGTGATGTGTTGATCTTGTTGGTATAACAAATGATTTAATTGTTGTGTATTTCAAGAGAATTTTTTGGTACCGAAGATGAATACTGATGCAAAATGAATCTTGAAGAAGAAGATATGATTTTGATACTAATGTTGATGAAGAATCTAGTGATGGTGTTGATAAAGAAGATGATATGATGTTGATGAAGAAGGTGCCAATCTAAATCTACTGCAATTATAATATCCATATTTGAATTTCATGCTTGGAAACTTTTGCAAATTCAGAAAATGTTGGAAATCGGGGTTGATAGGTGGATGACCATATGGTGTTGATTTGAAACCATATCCAAGCCACGATATAGTCTTGGGATGTGTGCAACCATACAAAACTACAAATATGATATAGAAAGATGGTTGTAATTGTTTACACAAATTCTGGTATTTATTATTAAATCATTTTTAAAACATACCCATGCATCCCTTATCATGCATTTTCTGAAAATTTCGCCCCACTCAATTTATCATATTCTCCTCAAAACCCATATCTCAGAATTTTCTAATTCAACCTCCTCTTCTTGCAAATGTTGTGTAAAGATTGTCCCTAGGAATAGTCCTTGGGAATAGTTTGCTACAGGAAATTTGGCTGTTACAACACTTTTGGTAGCTGCAAAAATTCTAAAAAAATTATTTTCCCTTTAAGGCTTGAAAATAAGTTTCTAGACAATGGTCTTGAATACTGCTCAATGGAAACATAGATGAAACATAGATGAATACTCTGAGAATAAAATTGAAGATGCATTGCATCTAAATTAACCTGTTGGAGAAGAGATCGCCTTTTTTGCTGACTTGCGGGCCTGACCTTGTGTTACCATTGGTTGTGATGTGGCATGTGATTTATTCTTCTTTCCGACTACCGTCCAAACTTCATTTGCATAGGTTGAGGTACTTGTCATGCCTATATTTCCTCGATTGTCTTGATCTAGAGATTATATTTTTTTCCTCATTTGATACCTCAACCTCATCAACCTAATCTTCCCAATTAGCTAATGGCTGAGGAGAAGATTGGATTCAAAGTCTTTCATCTGAAACCTGAGTGGAAGCCGCCTCTTTCTCCAACTTCTGAGTGGATTCTGGGCTCATGTCTTGAGATAACAGAGTTGGATGAAGAGGAGGATCCGATTGAGACAATTTTTCACTGACTTGAGTGGGTTGTCTACAATCCTTTGAGATTACTTGATGGTCGTAATTACATCCCACCCACCAAGTGGATTTTCAAAGCTTTCTATTCTTATTAGGCCCTTTAGGACAATGGGTTGCAAGATATCATGTTTCAAAATGAGACATGCAACACAACAAAACTCTCTCATAGTATAGTTTCTCAGACCAAGAATAATTTTTACTAGTAAGAATAAAATCAACTGGGAATCCTTTACAGAAGTCCATTTCCATGCAAATACATGCAAAATTGGAAGTGTTATGCCTAGTAGTTTCACGACATGCAAAGTGAAACTTTCCCAAAGATGAACTGATGGCTTCAAGAGAGGGTAAACCTAGAAATGCAAGGGGAGGTTGGGAAGCCTAACCCAAACATGAGTTGAGGAGAGAATGTCGGTAGCTCGATTGAAAGAAGGAGACCAGGGTTTCATGCAAAAACCTGAGTTACCCAAAACCATAGACCTGAGATGAGAATCATATCTCGATCTTCCTCAATGTCGAACTCAACAATGAAGAATCCTTTAGAACAAGGATGAGTGAAAGCTTGCTATTGCATAATAGGGATCCTAGTAGCTGAGATCCAACCATTGTGATTCGATAAATTTGGACACAAACCATTGAAATGACAGACCAAAATCATAGATCTGTAGTATTCTTCCTCTTCCTTGACATCTTGTCCCATGTGAATGACAAGGGGAGGGGCTTCTTGAACAAGAAGAGACAAAGAAAAAGGAGTAGGGACCCGCTGAACAACATATCGAAAAGAGGCATCAGACTGTGAAACATAAAGTGGACTAGACATAGAGATGGAAGGAAAGGATCAACTTCCTGGGGCACCCACCGAAACGATTAAAGTTGCAGCCACGGTCGACAAGGAAGAGAGAAACGAGCTGCATGCCGGACTCACGTAGATGCAACAAGTAGCCAATGTTAAACCCTAGTTTCCATGCACAAGGGGAAGAGCGGCTCCATTCTTCCACATGATATAATTACCTTCATGTCTTTCCCATTGAATAAGGTTGTGAAACAAAGGGAAAAAATCAACTTACTTTGAAGATCCCCATGTGGTATAATTTGAACAGTGTGCCTTGGATTGAAATCTTGAACTTCACACTCTCTCCCCCATACTGAGGATGATGCATGTCCTCATGCATTCTTCTGAAATATGATATTTGAGTCATGTTGGTGTATGAATGGAGAGGACCATTGAAATATTGAAGTGTTGTAGGTATTCTTCATGTTGATCATGTTGAATGGAGACAATTTGAAAATGCAAACTAAAATCAAATACCCATAAGCTGATGTTGGAGATTGATTATGTTGCAGAGATACATCTACTAAAATGATCTATTTGTTGAATCCGATTTGAACTCTGTTTTGTTGTTCACATTTTTTAGATGTAACAAACAATGTGTTGGTTGTGGAGCCTGATTATCTTCCTGATTCAGAGGTCCTTTCTTTCAGCCGTGTTTATACCCCATGAAGTATTTACACCCCAGAAGTATGTACACGCTTCCACGC
>SNQJ01S0084938.1:10461-21673 GCA_010110895.2 Picea sitchensis
GGTTAATTCCACAACTTGATACAACCACCTCTCTGCCTATGAGAGAGTATCACAACCTGTGATCACATGCACTTCTGCGCTACAACATGTATGCCTGTTTATATTAGGGCTTACAACAAACCTGGGGAATTTAGCTTGCCTATGGCTAAGCATTACAATTTGGACCATAACCTGGGTGTCGAGTACAACCGATCATGCACCCCTTACAACATTCAATTAGGTACATAAAATATCAACAATACTCTCACCAATCATATGCCCAATACTACAAGCCCATTACATATGTCCATTTACATCTCATCATCATTCTTGACCAAGACACACAACCACTTCACACAACTTAAATAACTATCATCACACCTTCAAACAAGAAATATAAGCACAACTCAATCTCACTTTTGTGACTTAATTTGGAGGATGTGTGAGTCCGACGTAATGAGCACGTACACCTCACTTCATTTCGCTATAATACCTCCATGTAATGGCGCGAACAACAACAAACTCGCTTTATGACTCCTTGATTCAGTAATTGCAGCGCCTCTCCAAAACTCAAAAAATGAGTCCTTTAGCCTGACTCATCCAGCAACACTACCTCTCAGTGTCAACATAGCCATTTTCTCTGCTTGGATTGAAACTCTCCTTTTGTATGTTCGTCTTTCGCTGCCGTGTTCATCGCTCCGACGGACATTTTCAAGAAAAATCTGTCTGGCATTATCCTGAACATTTCGATCGATGTTCTCGTGAACATTACCGCTAACATTTTCATTTACATTATCATAATTAATCGGCAGATTATTTTCATGCTAAAGAATATTTTGCACCGAACTCTGCTCTGGTTTCGATGCACTTTCCTGGACATTTTTCTGCACATTTTGCTCAAAAGTTTGTGGAATACGAACATTCTCGCGCTGAATAAAAATGCTTGAGCTCGGATTTTCGTATCTCGCGCTGGGATCCACATCGGAAGCCATACGGCTAAAATTCATCAAGCCAAGACTGGGACTTAGCCCAATTCCCATGCCTTTACCACCATTTTCCATGACAGCCATAGCTAAAACCGAGATTTTCCCAGTGTTCCTCAATCTTTGCCTTGTTCGAGACTATTTACAGCCTTAAAACTAGCAGAAACAGATCAAACACAAAATTGCACGGAACTCGACAGTCCGGTGACGGATCTGGACGATATTTAACTCCATCTGCGCAGCGAAAACTCGGGATTCAAACTTTACCGTAAAGATTTATGGATTCGCAGCAGAATCGGTGAAAATGCAACAAAATTTTCCGAGATGCTATCGGGCTCTGCAACAAACGCAGGGTCTGTTGTTGGCCTTTTAAATGACAAAAATTCTTCATCAAAACATTGTTATCAAGAAGAATAATCCCTTGATCAACAAATCAATACACACAATAGCTCAAAAAATCTTCAATAAAAAATCAGATTATTCCTCTACTCTTCACATGATCCTGGGCACTCCCGTGAAGGAGTTACGCCCAGCCCTAAAGCTCTGATACCATGATAAAATGGAAGAGTAAAGTGATATAAACAAATCTTCAATTGCTTACAATATCAATACAATGGACTCTATTATATAGAGTGTACAGGTTGTTATCAGATCTAACTTATTCTAAAGATAATTGGGGAGGTTGAAAGAATATCTCAACCACACACCAAACAAGAATCTCACAAATCCAACTCTCTAACAACCTCTTAATAATAGGATCACACAACTCACGTAGAGATTAACTCTACCTCTCAATACATTATCAAGTATATTAGATAAGTAGGAATTATATATTCCAACATGAAACATATTAAGTTCAGAATGCTCACCTAAATCGAATTTCCACCACCATTCTTTCTTGAATTTAAAATCAACATTGTTCCTGGCTTAGCTTGGCCATACATGCCATTTTGGAGGGCTCTCAACTCGATAGCGTTAATAAAGGGGTCATCAGTGTCAAAGTCCCTGATCATGCAAATATACAACATTTTCCCAGAACTAACATAGATCCCTTCATGAATATATGTATCTTGAATTCCAAATTACTTTTCAAAACTTCATTTATTAGATGTATTCAACCTAAAAGAACATTTATGCATCTTTTTACATAAAATTAATCAAATCTATAAAAAGTAAGATAACGATTTCTGTCCTTTCCATTCTACCAGTTTGATATAAATTATTTTCTGTGGGTCGGCTACCCTTCTGTCAAGTTGTCCTCCACAGGGTTATTTCCTCTTTCAACTGGCATCCGACCACAGTAAAGAACATCCTTTATAAAGCCTGTGATTACTCACTGTCGACTGGTGGTACTCTACTCTGTTTTGATGGCGCAGCCTTACCAACCGGTGTTTGTTGCGGAGCTGGGGGCACATTCAAGTACCAATCGTCCCGAATCACAAAATGGTTTCTAAACTGTGGTGTTGGCTCTAATAACAAAGCCGAGCTTATGGGACTGTGGGCTTTTCTCTCTTCCTTGCATCCTGTTGGTCATTAAATCATCTACTGGTTCTTGGAGACTCTAGAGTCGTCATAGATTGGATCAACCATAAACACAAGCTCCATTCTGTACACATCGAGGGATGGAAACAACAAACTCTGGTGCTGGCCAGTTCCTTCTCAGACATCCAATTCCATCATTTCCACAGACACCAAAATACTGAGGCGGATGCTTTATCAAAAAGGGCGCTATGTGAGGTGGCCGGACGTCTATCGGTTTTTCACAGTGACAATGGCATTGAGAGCTCTCACACCACTATCAATCTTTTTGAATCTTAGCAACGCCCTTCACAGTTCTGTCGGTGTTCATTCAAATGTCTGTTATCTTATTACTTTCAAGTTTCTCCCCTCGCTTAAGTGGGCTTGATCTCGGCTACTATTCCAGTAATGCTGCCGCACAGGATATTTGTTTGTAATGCTGCCGCACAGGATATTTATAAACAATCTGCCTATAGACCAGCATTTGTCCGTTTCTGCCAATAGCAGTTTCTCAAGCATTGTAAAGCATTTATATTCTAGTTATTGCTGTATCAGTTTGCTCATAGACCAGCACTGTCCGGTTATCTATCGCCAACAGGTTCATAGATTTGTAAAAGAATTTATACTTCTTATAAATTTGAGAAAATTTTCTTCTTGGAAATTTTTTTTTTTTTATTTTCTGTGAAATTGCAAATTAAAAAAATTCAAAGTGCATTATCTTCACATTGTTGAATTGATTTTTGCAATTCAATTTACAATTTTAATAAATTTGAAAATGCTTTTCAACAAAAATTAGATCATAAAATCGATAACATCCAATTAAAAAACCCCAAATCATAGAGAAGTTATCCTACTCCCTTCGAACCAGTAGTTACCAGGTACACGCATTTTATATTTTCGGCCTCACAAAAGCCCAGAGGAGGCTGGGAGCAAGGTCGACCTGACAATCCAGTAGAAAAAAAAACAGGAGAATGAAGTGGATGCCCATGTGCATAAATATGATGGGAGCAAGGCAGACCTGACAATCCAGTAGAAAAAAAAACAGGAGAATGAAGCGGATGCCCATGTGCATAAGTATGATGGGAGCAAGGCAGACCTGACAATCCAGGAGAATGAAGTGGATGCCCATGTGCATAAATATGATGGGAGCAAGGCAGACCTGACAATCCAGTAGAAAAAAAAACAGGAGAATGAAGCGGATGCCCATGTGCATAAGTATGATGGGAGCAAGGCAGACCTGACAATCCAGGAGAATGAAGTGGATGCCCATGTGCATAAATATGAAGAAACTCCTGCCATGGGAGTGGAATGCAACAATTTCAAGAGAGTGAATGTAGAAGTCCCTCCGATCCTCCATTTGGACTGGAGGGGAATTTGGAAACGCTCCATGCAGCACTGCCTCTACCCCTGCCCTCTTCCTCCAACGCCCAAACTGAACTTGAAGTTGGGCGTCACTTTTCTTTTTTCTTCTTGGCGTCCAACACTTCCCCAACCCAAGAAGAAGAATGTTTCTTCCACTGTCTCTGCCTCCATTCCTCTTCTCCTTGGACGGCCAAAACAGAATCAAGAAAATCAAGATGAAGGAAGAGAACAGCACTTCGTGAACGAAGAAGTGAGAAAAAAACTGGCGTACCTGGAAAGCATTGGCGTCGACACATACAGCGCCATCACAGAGAACCCTTCAATCTCAGCCACCAGTCTAAACTCTATCCAATCCGTGGTTAAGTTTCTACAAACCATGGGTATGCTCGACACAGATCTGGGAAGGCTCTTCGGCATCTACCCGGAGGCATTAACTGCCAGCGTATCCCGCCAGTTGAGGCCCGTTTCCACCTTTCTCCTGCGGGAGGTCCAAATCCCTGCTATCCGCTTGGGCAGGGTTATTTACCGGTGCCCCCGGTTACTAGCTTGCAGCGTGAAGGAACAGCTCCGGCCAACTCTGTATTTTTTACAGCCACTCGGATTTACCTGGGTAAATATTCGTTTCTTCTTCCTTGTAGCGTGGAAGGCAAGCTAATGCCGCCAAAAGACTGGATGACAATTTTAGCTCATGATGTTAACTGATTTTATCGTATCACCGTCGTAAAGAGAGGCGGTAGAACAATATCTTATCAGAATACGGACAACAAATGCGGCGGTAGAACAAAATCTTATCTAAATTTATGAAAAACCTACTCTTTAAGATAGGTACATGTAGACACGTGGAAAATGGTATTCATGCACAGTAGTATAGTTGAATAAAGATGAGACGGTGAATAAAGATGGTGGTTTTGGAAAACCTTTCAACTAGTTTACAGGTTTTCTACAAAACCTAACAGCAAAGATGCCTTTGGCATAATTATATTCCAAAAATTAAGCAACTTGCATATATTTGGATATATGATGTTTCAACTTTTAGATATTTGGATATACCATGTTTCAACTTTTAGTGATTGCTTATATTATAGGAATAAAGTTTTACATATATGTGAATGAAATATTAAAAATGGATAGCATACTTTAACATTATTCTCAATAGAGTGAAATTGTGTTTTTTTTTTCTTTTGTTTTCGAAAAGCATTTTTGGTTGGGTATTTATTTAGTGATTTGCAAATAGAATTTCTTGTATATCAATTTAGTGTCTAATTAAGATTTCAAATTAAATTATTATTATTATTATTATTATTATAAAAAAAATTATTTATTTTAATGCTTCACAATTTAATAATAATAATAATCATCTTTTTAACTTACTTTAAATTATAGAAAAAGAAAATTGCAGTGTTGATATTGGTAAGTTCAATGTGATTACTTTTTACTAGCATAATTGTTAAAATTTTGGTATGCTTGTTTAACCATAGACAATGTCACATCATTGTCACCTAACCATAGGCATTCACATCTGCCACCCCCGAGCACAATGACCTTTTCTTAAATAGAATGATTCTTGCAAGTCCACACTAGAACCAATAGATAAACCTTAACCATAAATATCATTTCTGCAGCAGCAACACAATACCAAGATAACGTACATCTACTAATAGAAGTGTATATTTACCAAGAGAAGTGCACACGATAGATACCAGAAAGACTGAGAATAATCCACGACAACTGCCACACTACTCTCTCTAGACTTGCACCTCCTTCTGTTGTAGATGCTACTCCTTAGACTTGCGCACTAGTTGAGCAAGTGAGTGAGAGTGACCAAATGAGCTAAGGCACATCCTTATTTATACTAGCATGTCCAAGTGACTTTTCCAGGTGGGGTCGACTTCTCTTTTTGGGGTTTTCTATTTCTTTATTATTATTCTCCTTGGGTCGACTTCTCTTCTAGGATTTCCACACATCTCTTTAATGGTTCTCTTACTTTTGGAATATTCTATTCTAAGTACAAAGGTTACACTTTGAGGTTAATACCTCCTACAGCTACCAAAACATCAACACTCACTCTTAGCTAGGGATGTATTGAATAAGATGTTCTTCATGTAATGGTCTCAAACACATCCATGCATCTCACATGGCATGGGAAAGAATTACATGGTTTTGCAGACCAGTCTACAGGTAGCATCACCATAGCCACATAGGCTATCTCATAATCAAACAGATCATGTCACAAGTAGCATGGCCAAATAGGCCATCTCATGATCAAACAAATCATGTAACAAGTAACACCATCATAGCCACACAGGGTCTGTCATTCTCACACACAGAGACTATCTGATGGTCATGTGACAGTCATGCATCTGGGGTCTCATCATTCTTCTGGGCTTTATGTCATCACGGGGCTTCAACTAGTTCATATAGAACTAGGCAACTTGCAAGCTCACACATAATCTGGCATCTAGTTCATATAGAACTAACGACCTCGCCAGCTCACACAGAATCTGGCATCTAATTCATACATAACTAGTAACTCGCCAACTCACAGAGGATCCGTAATCTAGTTCATATAGAACTAGTAACTCGCCATCTCACACAGAATTTGGAATCTAGTTCATACAGAACTAGCAACCTATGGTTGGAACACCAGGAAACTGGTCCATAGTGACCAGGAATCTAATCACAAGGATTAGGCAATGTAGTGCACACACACTACCCATTTAGCTCAAGGCTAGGAAACACCTCCAACCACACAGATTGGACCTCCAGCTTGAAAATATGGGAAACTCGCCAGCCCCGAAGGATCGACATCGTTACTGGTGCCATAGTTAGTAATGTGCCCATGAATGACTACCTGCTGCTACTGCCACACGTTGATGTTGTTTCCCTAGAATCACATATGTAACTCATCACTCCCTCTTATAGGGAAGTCCTTCTGGACCACACCAAGCTTGTCCCTGAAGTACACAAACTTCACTCTTAACAAAGGCTTGGTCAACACGTCTGTTATTTTCTCATCTATAGCGACATACTGGAGTTTCATTGCTCCCTTCTACATCATATCTCTGATATAATGGTACATGATCTCGATATGCTTGGACTTGTCATGAAACACCGAGTTCTCTGACAACTTCACACAACTCTGGTTGTCACACCATATACAAGTTTTCTCTAACTCGAGATCAAACAATCCTACAAGCAGCTTCCAAATTCACATTGCTTCATTGTAAAATGAACATGTTTCTATATACTCTACCTCAGTTATGCTGAGTACCACACTAATCTGCTTCTTGCTAAACCATGAGATCATAGCTTATCCCAAACTAAAGCAACATCCAGATGTACTCTTTTGGTATGCAACACTTCCGACCCAATCTGAATCAGTAAATCCTTGCAGGCTTATCTCACGATCCGAAACATATCTAAGTCCATAGTCAATTGTACCTTTTAGGTAACTCAACACATGTTTTTGTCCAATCAAGTGGACACCCCTAGGTTCTACCATATACTGACTCAACGTGTTCACCACAAAACATATATATGGCCTTGTGTTTGTTAAGTACATCAACGAACCAATCATCTGCATATACATGATGGAATCCACTGTCTCTGAAGATGTATCACTCAATAACTTCAGATTCGTCACCATCAATGTAGGCATGGATTTACAATCCATCATTCCAAATCTCTTCAGAATCTCTACACCATATTTTCCTTGACACAAGAAAATCTCATCCGATTTCTACAACACCTCTAGACCTAAGAAATAATGCATCATACCCATGTCTTTCATCTCAAACTCTGATGCAAGATTTCTCTTCCACTCAACGATGAGCTTCTCGTTCTGTGTTAGAAACATGCCATCCACATATAATAGTAATATCACTAGTCCACCATCCACAACCATGTAATAAAGGTTGGAATCTGCTTTACTCTTGGTAAATCCCAAGGTCATCAGGAAACTGTCTAATCTGGTATATCATGCCCTAGGTGCCTTCTTAGGCCCATACAAAGCCTTCGCCAATCTGCAGACATGAGACTCCTTCTCATGTATCTATCTACACTTCTTCTGGCTACTGGAGCAAGTGTCTCATCATAATATTCTCCCTCTTGCTGGGAGAATATTTGGGCCACAAATCAAGCTTTGTACATCTCTATGCTGCCATCAACAACATGTTTGATCTTGTAGATCAATTTTTAAGTCACCGCTGACTTCCCTTCTGGTCTCAAGGAAAAATCCATATCACGATCCTTTTGACTGGCTTCCTCCTCTGTCAATGAAACAAGGGAATCTTCCCAGGAGGTCTCATATCTCCTCGAAGCCTCTGAAGCTTCGATCTAGCCTCCTCAACTCATGGCACCTGTCTGTCAGTCTTGGAAGACATCTCTCTCTCCCAACTAAATTTGATAAGGAATACTCTCTGAATGAAAGTCTCTAAGCCACTGAAACTCTTTGAGATTAGGCTCACTCTAAGTCTCCATGTTGCCTCTGAAGATTGACTCCCTCTGAGTCTATATAATCTTCGGAGCCATCTACTTCTTCTCATGATATGGCTCATCAATGTTATATATCTTTGCATCCTGCAAAGTGTCACAGGACCATGCTGGTCTCTTCCTAGTTATTGCAACGACTCTGGGTAGGCCCTTATGGCTCTACCAACTCTTCCTGATGATCTGAAGAGTGATCAACTAAACTAAAGGAATTTGTTCGACCATCTGTGGAGCCTTCTGCTCCTTACAATCAATATCCATATGAGATACCCTGTAATCGCTGGGAGGATCACTCTCCTATTTAAAGTAGTAACCCCAGGAGTACGAGCCATCTAGGGTCGAATGCCACCCTCCTGTTCAAACCCAATTTATGTTATATAATTTCTTCGCTAACTAAATTCAAATAAAAGTCATATCAGAGAATGAAATGAATGGTTATGGAAGTGTATACATATCGGTGGTTTTGTGGGACGTTTAGGCCAAGAAAGCAACGAGCTCTCTTTTGTTAGTAGTGAGATCAGCGACAATGCCGAATTTGGGGAAAGCACTGGCTGCCACAATGCCACAATGAAGGAAGCATATGAGTATAATCCATTGGCCTTGCATTTGTTGTCATCTTTGTACTTCAACAATTGATTGAAAAGATCTCCGGTCATGATGGATGCAATTCCCTGTCCGCTGGGAGTGGGAGTAAGGGTGGTGGGGGTAGGTGTAGGTGTGTTGGGAGTGGGATTCGAACCTCCTCTTCCACATTGGATTTGGAAACCCTCCCCATAATGGGCCTGCGTTTTTCCACAACATCCCCATTTGCTGCAACACAACCCTCTAGAGCAAAGCGCTCCGCCTGCTTGTTGTCTGCAGTCATCTGCGGACACAGAAGGAAAACTCACAATCGTCGCCACGACAGTGAATATTGCTAACGTCGTCCCAAGGAAAATCAAGCTCAGTTTCCTGACAGTCCCCTCCATGTCTAGCCTTCGAATGTTTTGCAAACTCTCCTAACAATCGAAGTCGTAGAATCCTCCTTTTCTATTTCTTTATTATTATTCTCCTTGGTCCGAGTTCTCTTCTATGGTTTCTACACATATGTTTAATGGTTCTCTTACTTCCAGAATATGCTATTCTAAGTACAAAGGTTACAATTGGAGGTTAATACCTTCCGCAACTACCAAAACATCAACAATAACCATGAAGCATGGGAAAGAGAACCCCGAATTGTTTTGGTGATTACGATGCTCAATGCTAGGAGGTGTTCTTTTGGATGATACATGAATAAGCAATAGAGAATCCATTCCACAAATCCATACTCTTGTACAATGCGCCAAAAAATAAGATTCCAACGAGTTAATCATAAATGGACATATGATGGGAGGAATGTTGGATTAAAATGGAATTGAGGGTGATTTTTATATATTGGGACATTTTTATGGGTAAGTGGTACAACTCAATTGAGTGTGAACAATTTTAGGTGAGTTGGGATCAATAAGCTAGAGTGCAAAAAAATCAAAGAAGATGTTGCTCGCTCATGTGTTCAATAATTGATGATAATTATCGTTGCCGCTATCTGCAATGATGAAGTAACCTCTCCACAAGATTTTAATGTTACTTGTAAACATTCATTGACAATGCTTTGATACCTTGAGTTTGAATTGATATTAAATTGCCTTCAAACTAAAATTAATCTAATACCCATTTATTTGTTAGATGATTCTCCTCCATTTAAATATAATTTACTACTGTTAACATTTATGTGGAAGATAGAATCTAGCATCTCTCTTTATTTAGACCACAAAACACATTTTCAAGTTGTTTTCTTTATTTATTTCTAAACTAGAAAAGGGCGTTCCTTTATTCAGAACACAAAGCATACTTTCAACTTATTTTACAATTATATTCCAAAAATAGAGCGAATTGCATATATTTGGATATACCATGGCTCAACTTTTGGTGATTGCTACTTTTTATGTATTTCTATATCAGAAAAGGGTTCCCTTTATTCACACCACAAAGCATACGTTCAACTTATTTTACAATTATATTCCAAAAATTAAGCAACTTGCATATATTTGCATATACCATGTTTCAACTTTGAATGATTGCTTACATTATTTGAATAAAGTTTTACATATATGCGAGTGAAATATTAAAAATCGATTGCACACTTTAACTTTATTCTTAATATAGTGAAATTGATTTCTTTTCTTTTATTTCCAAATGAAAACCATCTTTGGTTGGATATGTAGCTACTGCTTGGCAAATAAAATTCCTTGTATATCAATTTAGTGTCGGCAAATAAAATTCCTTGTATATCAATTTAGTGTCTAAACTTCCAAATTAGATTATTATTATTATTATTATTTTATGTCTGGCGGAATCAACAACTAGTTGGGCACGTGCTCGCGTTACATGTGGCCGTGTTATCCAACTGCTACCACTATAACCTCCAAGTGTGCCCACGATGCCCCTTATGCGACACACATTGTAAGTCGGGGGGAGTTGAACTCGAAACCTCATGGAACTTCATTTTCACGGCACTTGCCAATTGAGTTGCCCCCCGGGGGCATTATTATTATTATTATTATTATTATTACAAATCCTCTTATTTATTTTAATGATCCAAAATTTAAAAATAATAATAATAATTTTTTTAACTTACCTTTGCTTTATACTAGCATACCCCTAAGCAAGGGAAAGAGAACGTTGAATTATTTAGGTGATTATGATGCTCAATGATAGGAGGTGTTCTTTTGGATGATAGATGAATAATCAATAGAGGATCTATTCCACAAATCCATAGTCTGGTACAATGGCCAAAAAGTAAGATTCCAACGAATTAATCATAAATGGACATATGGTGGAAAAAATATTGGATTAAGAGGGAA
>SNQJ01S0084938.1:23954-34447 GCA_010110895.2 Picea sitchensis
GTCAGACCGCGATTGAGGGCATTTAAGCCATCATCAAAATCACACCAATCCTTAACATGGTTAGATTTTTTGTCCCCGCAGGTTTCGAACTGATAATGACTTAACATCAGTGAGTTACTTAACAACACACTCCATAGACTCCAGGTTAAGCCCTCATAAAAATTGAACCTTGCCCAAAGTGAAAAACTCCTCACTTTTAACCATTAAATCCAACCCCTTTGGGCTTTTTATATTAATTATTAAGTTTTATTTTTTATTTTTTATTTTTATTTTTCCATTATTCATATTTTTTTTCCTTTATTTTATTTTTTCATTAATATATATTTAAATTTTATTTTTATTTTTTCATTTTTCAATTTTATTTTTTCATTAATATATATTTAAATTTTATTTTTATTTTTTCATTTTTCAATTTTATTTAGTTATTAATTTTATAATTTAGTTGATACTTTTGCTATTATTATTTTATTTTTTCTTGATTACTATTTTTTTATTTTTTTGTTATTCATATTTCACTTTTTCCTATTTTATTTTTTAATCAATTTAGATTTAAATTTTATTATATTCTCTTATTAGTCTGAGGACTCTTGCAATCGAATTCATGGTTAATATCAATTAGTTAATCGAATTCATGGTTAATATCAATTAGTTAACCGTTGACTAAATATATTTTTCCATCCTCTAATGTTGTAGATAGGGAAAACAAAATAATTATTTTTTTAATGTTTAATTTACTTTTATAAGGAAGGCTATTGGCTCACACATTTAGAGTCTTATTGCCGAAGAATGTAATATTTTCATTCTTAAAATATATAACCTAAAGTATTATTGATGCTTTGAGGCTCTCACATAATGTAATTTTGCATTCTTATATAAGAATGCAAATTGCATTGTTATATAAGCTATATAACCTAAGTTTTCAGTTTTGCTATAACTTTATTTCAGGTCTGTGTTTTTATTTTTTTCAGTGCTTGAAATATATGTTCATGTTGCTTGGAAAATGTTGAACTTTCATTAAAGTCACTACCACAATGCTGAGCTTTCATTAAATCCACTGCCACTTCCTCGAAAATGTTGAACTTTCCTTTCAATGCACCGACAAATGACTGCCTTGCCAAGCAAACACCGCATTTTTCCTCTTGGTTTAGTCCTGTATCTGACTTGTTCCATTCCCACAGCACAGTCCAACAAGCAAGCATTTGCCATAGTCCAACAGGCAAGCATTCGCCACTTTGGATCACATCAATTATGGAGTGGAGAGGTGATGCAATTATGTTTGACGCTGATGCATATATAATATCTTCTATCTATGCAAGGTAATATCTACTTGATGTATCTAATATCTAGGCTAATGCATGTATAAATGCTTCAATTTATAGTCGTTTTCTTGTATCAATGTATTCTAAAGATACATTCTTAAATTGTATGTTATTGGAGACAAAAATGATAGCAAACAACACAACTTAATCCATATAACGTATGCATATGAAACTCATAGATACTCATTGTAACAATGTAGTCCTGGAAATGACCTTTACTAAAATATGCTGGTAGGTTTTGGGTTTTATATTTGTTCAGTGCCAGTCCTTGACTTACATCTGTTGATAGTGTAATTAGCATATATTATAATCTACAGTGATGGTATATATCTTTATATCATAAATTGCAGAGAACAACAATTTCAATACAAACACAATATTAATACTAAATAATATTCTTTATTAAAGGTAAATGATTACTTGATGAAATGTATGTGCTTTATGAAGATCTCATCCCAACCAGAGATATAATCCAAGATCCTGTTCCAGGCGCCAATCTTGATCTGAAGGGCAGGTTCAAGAACTCCTCATGGTCTCGAATAAACAGTTTATGTAGTAAATCCAGCTAGAGTGTAAGCAAAGCTATTAGCATAAGATAAACACCCATTTGGGAATCCGAAACTGAGAGACAAATATAATATTTCTATGGAGTTGAGAGATTAAGAAGACATTGGAAAGGACCAGAAAGTGAGCTTGGAGAAAGGAGCTTCGCGTCAAAACAATACGAGAGCCGAAAAAATAACTACAATTATTACTAACCAGACAAGGGCTAGACTCTCCCTTTTTCTTTATTCCAAGACCTTGTTCTTTAATCGGCTAGGTGGGTTGGTTCCTTCGTCCTTAGCAGGCAGGCATTATTGGCCGAAAATTTGAGCCTATCAGAAGCTTGAGAGCAACAACTTGCGCCTACGACGTTGTCTGTGAGTGGTTTGGCCTGAGAACATTAGCAAGAAGAAATCCTTCCACCCCCACTTAAGTACCTCTATATTCACCAATGGTAAAGTTTATTGCGAAAGGTTTATATCCTGAGATCATATCTCTGCCAAAAATCAAATAGTAACGAGGCATTTGAGCACTCTGAAAACAATATTTTGATATCTTTTGATACCCTGAACTTAACTGAAAAAAGATTCTTCAATAATTCTTGGTGAACAATTCAACAATAAACGGAGCTAAAATATATTTCCCTTCAAAGAACCAGTTCTTTTGGTCCACACCTAAATCTATATCACCTCACCATAACTCGCCTAAGATCCTGACTTACCAGAGTTTACCCTAACTGAGTCTACCCTAGGGTCCTTACCATCTATCAAGAGGAACTCCCACAACAACTAGAAATGACCTGAAGAAGCAAGCCACTGGAGCAGTGACAATGTGACTATCAGACAAACATATCAAGGAGATGCATTAGCTGTAGCTTAAATAACGCTGACTGAAATGAGAGGGAGAGAGGTGGATGTTCGAGGTTGTAGTTGTGCTGAAAATATATTTTGCTCAAGGTTGTCCTCACTTTTATACTAAAGGATGAGCCCCAACTCATGTGACCATGTGTTGGAATTTTATGCTATAGATTAAGGAAACATACAAATTTATCCACTGAGCCCCTGGAGATCCCACCCACCCATCACATGCTTCATCACTACATACGAAACAAAATTCCCTTATGTATGCTCCGTCCAGTGGCGTACCAGATTATGTATCTCTGATAGACCATAGCCATGGATAGTGCGTGACGTCCCTTATGCTAAGGATCCACTTCTTTGCATTACTTACCGATATTGACATTGACATTGCCATTCAATAGTTGTTCATCAACAATCCCAGTAAGAGGATAGTGATGGAGGTGAATAGTAATGTGGGTTCGATATTAATTTCCTAGTGTCATTGCCTCTCTCAAGGGTGCCTACATCCTTGACTAGGTCCGCTAGCCCGTGCTCTTACACATAAACCATGCTGGGTGATACAGGAAGGGGATCACTTCCCACGTGGAGTAAGGAATGAGTGTGCAAAGGTGCTTCTAGGATTCTTTCTCAACGTGTTATTAAGATTAATCCATCTGTAATAAATAAAAATAGATGGGCTTAGTGTGTCAATATGATATAGAGATTTCAGTTTTCAAGGCACTCTACCTTTCTACAAGTCGCAAGTCACATATTCTGCATGCAATCCTTTGGACACATCAAAGGATCATTGTCCTCCTAGTCAAGACACATGGGTTCATGACAATATATTTTATTTTGCAAATAATTCAATGTTTTCTTTTGTTATTCTTGTGGGCTTTAAGCAAATTTATCTTGTATTAATATTTTGTGCCCTAAGAATCGCCTCAAGTTAACATGGTGACTAGACATGTTGAGCAGGGGGCTATTAAGGTTGGGGATAATGTTCATGTCTTAGGGCGTATTCATCTACACATGCAGTTAGTATTGATGTATAGAACTGAATCTGCTGGATATAGGTCTGTAAGGGGTGCTTCTTGCTTCATTGCGAATGAAACTGCTGGGATTTCCTTCAAGTCAAGAGTGAGAAGTCATAAGTGGTGGAAGGCAAGAAGGAAAAATTGCCGCATCTTCAAGCACAGGGTCAGATGCACCTTCTTCTTTCTTTGTAAGAAAAATTCAAACCCTAATCCTAAGCCTAAATTCTCATCTTCCCTCTTTTTCTCCACATAATTTCGTGCAAATTTGTATTCTCGTGGCTTCTTAGGACAGGAGAAATTGTTTACATCAAACAGTATGTGCATATTCAGGTAGAACCCGCAGATGCTCACCCACCTAGCCGATTAACGAACAAGGTCTCTGAATGGGATCAAAACCCAGGATCCCAGATGAGGTAACCCTAGGAGAGTCGCCGACTCCAACTATCGACCATGTATGATCCATACTAGATCTAACCAACTAGAAAACCACAACCTCAAACATAGTGTTTGAGCTTCCCCAGATGATCATGAATTCTCTCGATGCCTATTAGTCAGATTGGATCAGATTTACAATATGACTACAAGGATGAAGGATGAGTATGTCAATCCAATGGATGATGGTGTTGTTAGGTGGCAGAGCATATTCTCGCCTAATCACCTCATCTATGCTCTACAGAAGACCCCCTATTGCACATTCAATCCAGATCATGAACTCATCTATCAAAAAATTCCTCTCCCCTACATTTGATTGACCGGAGCAAAGCCAAATCTAACTCGAGTGATCGAGCTTGCTTGGGCTTTTGTCTACACCGAATGGAAGGTCAAAGTCTTGGATGGATTTGGAGGAAATGAATTATAAGGGTCTAGGGTCATTCAATACAAAATGGTATGCATCGGGTTGGATCAAAAATCTAAGGGGCCAACTTGGGCCTTCTGTCATTAGCATTCTTTTAGAAATAAAGGACACCCTTTCTTATCCTTTTTCTTCACTTTCCTTCTCTTGTCGGGGCTAGAACTTAAATGATGAATGGAATGAGATATGGATCAACAAGGTCACTAGCGTAATGAATAGAATATGTAACCATCTCTAGAATAGGTTCAGTAAGATTCACCTCACTTGAAATGAGTATGAGGAGTTGGAAGGACACTTTTAGCATATTAAGGTAAGGTTCTCCGGGACATAGACGCATCTTGGCCAGATGAAGAAAAATAATAATCTATGGAACCCTTTCTTTCTTTGCCATGGACTTGGATCTACCAAGAAAGCTTATTAACTTAGTTAAAGAAAAGGCTTCCCTACTCAGACCTATCTCTATCTCTCCTCGAATCATTGTGCAATGTCCTAATCGAATGGCGCCTATATTGCGAGGAGTAAGCTATGCCCATCACAATGTAACATTTCTATCCATGTCCTGTGTGAAACGTAAATATATATTCCAGTTCCTATGGTTAAGAGAGAGTTCTAGTTGTAGTTATGAAGCTAGTTGAATCAACAGATGAGCTCTTGGAGAAGGTAAGTATCTAATTTTGATAAGCTTCATCAACGCGCTCAATTGAGATTCCTTTGAAGATCGCCCTCCCCCGTTCCATAACCAATTTGAGAGTAAGCAAATGGTTTCGTATGGTCTCGAGATATTCAATCACTTTGGGGATGCCTTGATGGTGAAATGGTAGACACGCGAGACTCAAAATCTCGTGGTTAAGAGAGTGGAGGTTCGAGTCCTCTTCAAGGCATAATATTGCTCATGCTTATTGAATGAGAAATTCAATGGTAAATATCAAAAAAGTTTCTTCCTTAAATCGTCCATCCCCGGTAACAAAGTGGCTTATGGGAGTCCCTAATATAACAAATATCCAGGGAATAATTCACTAAGAAGTTGGCTAGGAGAGGAAAATGCATGTGTGTCTTGCAGAGCTATAGTTTTAGGAAGATGGATCTTTGTCCTGCGGAGCCCAGCCTAGCCTCTTCTCTCTCTTACCGATACAATGATTCCAAGCATAGGATTCACAACTTAAGGATAAATCGACCCTTTTCGACCAGTGGGAAGAGGAATGGGATCAAAACCAGACAACCAAATCAACCTTTCATGGATTAACATGCAACCTTTTCTGAGTTTCAAAGCCTGCAAATGCTGATGCTGATAAGGTAAGTTAATTGAGCCAACCAGCCAGTCTCTAAAGGTGAGTTAATACGTAAGCCTAAATTGACATCTTTACTCTTTATATCCACATATTTCTTGCAAATATGGTTTCTCCTCGTTTCTTAGAACATAGGCATTGTTTACATCATATGTTTTGTGTATGTTTAGTTAGAAGCCGTAGATTCCCATGAGTGGGATGTGTTCTTGTTATCGTTTACAATCCCTCGTGATATGTTCTTGTTATCGATTACAATCTATCGATTGGATATAGTGTTTTGGCCGATTGTAATGCATTTAATTATTTTTTCTTCTTCTTATTCATTCATTTTGTAATGGCCAGTTTCAAGGAAGTCTTTGTTTGTTTATTTTGGTTTCTAAAACCCAAAACCTAATACAAATAGGTTTAAATGAATTCCAACCAATTGGTGGAAAGGTTATGTGAATGATGAACTTGCTAAGATATAACACCTATTGCAAGCTGAGGATATGCAAAGATTTATAACTAATGCATGCATTGTTGGGTTCTGTTATTATTTTAATATTTGGCTAGTGAAAATTTATGCATGAATATTTGACACCCAACTTTTTGTTTGGGTTGTTTGTTGATTAAGCTTGTTGTTATTGAGTCTGGGTCTTTCATTGGATATTCTGTGTTTATTTTCATGCTTTTATGTTCTTCTTGATCTAGAACTTTGTAACTGGCTTAATGCTATAATTGAGGCCAAAACTTTTGTGTAAATGATGTAATTTAACTACTAATTTTATTGATGTCTTAAAATTTGAGATTTTTAAAACTGATGCACAAGCTACTTCTTTTGCTCCACTTAAGGTTTTGTAGCTTATGGGTACATGTTTCTGGTTGTTTCCTTCCCATTTGGACTTTGATGTTGGTATTTATGTCTAGGATAAGTGAACAACATCTGCCTATTAAAGTGTCAGAAATGTTTTTGCTTTGATTGTGATTGTTTGGTAGAAGGCAACAACAGGGGATGTATTTCAAAACAATTCAACACCTAAGTTTATTGAGGGACAAACTGTGACTTGTGAAAGATGATGCACTGCCTGAGCCCTAATTAGCTTGACTAGCTTAAGGAATTGTTGATATGGGTTTTTCTCACATTAAATATATTAGGATTTAGTGACCATTACATCCAAATGTCTCCTTTGGCGTTTTACATTTTTTGTTTGTGTAATAGGAAATATATCATTGAAAAGCCTTTGAATAATTGTATCAGCTATACCTCCGATTACCTGTGGTTAGTTTTTGTATAGTGCCATTTATTTTCCCTATAACAACCATATGTGCAAATGCAAACTCCCTTCCCATAGAAGTAATATTAGGCTTTAGCGACCAGTGTATCTACATGTCTCCCTTGACATTTTCCATTTTTGTTTGTGTAATAGGAAATATATGAATAAGTGTCTCAATTGTACCTTTGATCGCATGTGGTTAATTTTTGTACATTGGCTCATGGATCTTCATGTACGTCTAGTAGTATTTCCCCTATAACAGCCTTAGGTGCAAATGCAAGATGACTTCCAGTATAATTATAGTTTGGTCTTAAGTATGTTCTTCATATCTCGAGGTGTATGTATGTCTTATGACGATATCATGCTGTATATAGTAATTTTTTCATTGCTATGAACGCTATTCTCTAAAATATAGCTTAGATATTTTATATTTTTCAAAGAAAATCCACGATGTTTTGGTACATGTGTGGATGGTAATCCTATAATCTTGTGGGGAGGGATGATTTCCCGCATTATTAAATGGTATTCTAAAATCCTTTGACTAGGAGGATTTTCACTCAACACTATCTGGTGTTAGTGGCTAAATGTCGATGCCCAACAACACTAACAATTTTTGAACTCCTTGTGATATTGTGTAACACAGAGATCAACACATCAATTATCAACGTCAATGATGTTTTTTGTTTTACAATTATCCATGATATTGTAAGATTTGAAAATATAGAGGTACACACACATACATATTTCTCATTTACTAGTGTCTAAAAGTCTTGATACAAGTGGCTGATTTATTTGTAATTTGTAAGAAGAACTAAATTGCTACATTGTAATTCAATCATGTGCTAGGTATTTGTTGCTATAGAGGTATAAGATATGTCTTGTAATGAACCTTTAAACTGTTGTTATGTTTTGGGGAAGAGGCGTCTTCTTTATCCCCATAGTCGATTCCTTCTGTTCTCCAAGATGTTAGCAGAAGAACTGCAATGGAAGACGTGCCCACGACTTTGCCACAAGGTTGGCCCCCCGTGGCCAAGTCACATCCCAATGGAAATTATGAAAGATTCCTTAGGATCTGTAAACCAGTCTCTTCTCTGGAGATGCGGTTGTCAGTGCCGGTGGAAGTTGAGGTGACACCAAGTGGCATTGTAGGTAGAGTGTATATAAATTATAAATATAATTCTTTTACTAACTCTGTTTCCTTTGGTAGATTTTCTCTCGTTTTGGCTATTAATTGCCTTTTTCTTTGGTTTGAAGATTGGAACCCCTATTGTTGCTCCATAGTATTCGCTAATACTGTCAGGGTACTGTGTAGAACAACTCTTATGTGCATTAAGGCAATTTTTGTTTCCCACCCTGTGTACACATGCTAAAACTCTCTAATGAAAATGCAGAATTGGTGGATGGAAATGGCTAAGATTTGAATTCAATTATAATAGTTCTAAAATTGTGACAATGTTCCCAAATCTGCTTTCTTACAGATAGATTAATCTGCAAGGAAAGTGGTTTATCCTGTCTTTCATGATGTTATGATTGCATCCATATTTTTTAGCAGCTACCCAATGCCCTTAAAGTAACTTACGAGAACACATTAGAGTGTGATGGAAAAGAAAAAGTAAATAGGAAAGTCAAGAAAAATTTAAAGCCTTTCTGATGCGATCCTCTTCTTGAGGAGTATGATTTGTAAACTGTTGTAGGTATCCTGCTAACCAGTTCATCACAACAGATCCTAGATTAACTTTTATTATTGTTTGATAGAACCTGGTAAATGTGTTTCTGTTGTCCAATTTCGGAAAAAGGAAACAACAGAAATTACGAGGGGAAAAAGAAAGAAACTCCTTCAATTAAAGTAAACTACCTGTGTACAGTAAGAGGTCAAAGTCCTGGGCTGCAACCTTTATGTCCCTTAGCAGATGCACTTGTAATTAATGCATGGAATCATGTATGTAGTGCAACATTAAAGGTGAATGCCATATTGTTGGTATTTTTTTTATGACCTATTCAATCGAAATCCTTTTAGTATCCAATATGACCTTTTATGTGTCGAAGAAACCGAAGTCCCACATGGAATGAGTATAAGAATTGTCTTTCAACTCTAAAGTTACATTTGGTGTTCCTTCTGGATTTCCAGATGAGGCAATTGCTATGTTCCATGCAAATCCATACTAATGAACCTTGATAACTATGGTTCAGATTGTAGACAGCTTCATCAAGCATGTGTTTCTCTTTTGAAATGAAAAGATATATCTAGCATCTTTCTTTGAGAAATCATTTAAACAACTGATGAAGAGGAAAAGCATTCATCATTATTGTACTGGTGACAATTAATGTGAGAAGAAGAAAACAAATACACTCCTTTTAACAAACACGACATATTTGAGTTATTCTAAAATTATCTTCGACAAAAAGTACTCGGGACTTCAAGCAACCTAAGTTATGCAACTTTCAAACAAAGATGCTAAATCCCAATATTGATACTCTTCGTATTAAGATAGTACATATAAAGCATGGATATCTCACCCACTTACCACTCTCATATTCCTGAATTATAGGTTTTTCAGCCAAATCATCAGCCATGAAATTTTATTTCTAGACTCTAGACTCTAGCATCGAGCAACTAGTACTTTCCTTGCTCGTTTGTTTCATCCAAATGAATATTGTAACTTTGGTGCCAATTTTTATATAAACTATTCTGGGGTAACATAACAAGGTCCATCATACATAGATAGAAAGTTGACAATTATCCAACAACAAAGGTCAACTGATGGTTAATTGTGTTAAGCACCCACCATTCCCTTGGCAACAAATAGGCTACCCTGAAACTCAAAATGGGATGTCAAAAAGTTGCTTCATTCACAGCCTCACCCTATCAAACCACAATGTCCCTCAAATAAGGCCTCTAAACATTTACAAGGATTTGCAAGAAGTCATGTTGACCTAATTGGGGCACCAACAAGCCTAAAATGACTTCGAATTCAGATGGGTATTTTTCTCTAATATTAAATTCATTGCCAAATTTGTCAATAGAATTCAATCTTAAGACACTATGGGACCCAATGCTGCCAATAAATTTTGAACTATCAAAACAACTATAGGGATTTTGGTTATTGTTAAGAAAGTAGATTACATCAATCCCATCATCAAACAAGTGTTGCATGGCAACGTAGTCCCTGCCGGGCAAGTTTTAAATTGGAGAATGTTTGAAATGCAAGTTTGAAAATGGAGAATGTTTGAAATTCTTCCTAGTGCAAGCTTAGACAAAACATTCGCAAGGATAAGAAGAAACATTGATTTCCTCAAAACTGGGAGGTATCTACAAAGAGCTCTCAAAGAGGACTTTGTCCATAAGTTTTGTATTGGAGACTC
>SNQJ01S0084939.1:0-19924 GCA_010110895.2 Picea sitchensis
GTTTGGAACAATCTCCTCCACATACGCCATGCGAGGAATTTTGGTTCTCCCAGGCTTCCTGGTTCTCCGAGTGCATGCCATAGCCAACACTTTTTCGAACTTTTTCTGCCACTTCCTTCAGGAGTTAGATGCATACCACACCGCGCCTTTGTGAGGCCGTACCCATGCTCTCGGCATGTGGAGAAGTAGAGCTATAACCGAAATTCTGACTAGATGAGTGTCCCTGCTCCAACACTCTGAAGGTTCAGCCTTCAGCCTTTCAATTTCCAAATGCATCTCATATCCCTCAGGGCGACTGATAAGGATGAAGGTGACCGTGATAGCCTTGACCATTAAGGCTATGTTCTTAATGTGTTGATCTGTCGTCCTTTTCACTCACGTGAGAGGCTTCGTCCGCTGGTGTTGGTTTCTCGGGCTCACTCCCATATTAATGGTGAGGATATGGGAGTCGGTGGCCATTTGATCAGAATCTGGACCAGGGGTCTAAAAAATGCTCAATTTTCAAAGTGCTCGAAATGCGACGAAAATGGTGCCATTGTGTCCGTCTCGTTCTCCTGATTCCGACGGTATATTTATTTTCGCAAACAGAGTTCGTATGGAGAAGTTATCGAGGTCTGTTCGCCGGGCCAAACAGGAAAAAAATTATGCTGACTGGGTAGGCCGTACTGCCACGTGGCAGGGCTGTACAATGCTGACGTGGCAGGACCGTACAGCCTACGTGGCCGTCCGTACAAGACACGTGGCAATTTCTGGGCGTGACACGTGTCATGCAATTATGGATTTTTCAGCGTACAATTGGACCTATTGGGAGGTGACACGTGTCACCACTGGATGGGTGACACGTGGCACCTGCTGACGTCAGCATCCCGCGTGGCCTGGTGACGTGGCAGCTGAGTTGGTAGCGCTACGTGGTGGTTTGTGGTTCGTTGACGGTTGGACGAATTAAATTGTGACACGTGGCTTATAAGGGGTGAATAAAAAGGCGCCACGTGGCCCAATCAAGGGCTGCCACGTGGCGCCCGGTTATTGGCTTGGTTCACGGATTTGGTTTATGGGTATTAAATCAAAAGTTTTATGAGTCTCCCAGACTCGAACCATGAACCTCTAGTCACCTTTGAAAGACTTTACATAACCCGCCGACCGTTAGGCCACGTGTTGGCTTTTAAAAAATATATGGGTTATACGTTATTTGAATTTACGTTGGTTAACGTTGGCGGGGGAATGGGCCGGGGCTTAGCCTCGACCCGCAGTCACATTGTTCCAACATATGACCAATCCACATATAAAAAAATATAACGCGCGTGGGGTGGCATTTATATACACCGTGGTTTTATTGTTATAACATGTGAAACAAGCGTTAACTGAAGGTTTGAATACGCGCGGAGTTGGGTTACATTGAAATATGGTCAATATATATTTTAAACGGTGTATTATAACCATATGGTATTTGGAGCGCGGGAATATAGTGCATTTGTAGCTCGGTTCTATTGCCAAAACGCATGTGACCGTGTGCGTTAAAGAATTAGGCGCGCGCATTGTTATTCATATCATTTGAAACGGTGTTTAATTAATACGTGGGTTTGTTAACTATTACAATATGACCATTGTAAATGGGCGCGCGATTTGGGATTTGTTTTGGGTTTTGTTACAATTCAAACGGTGAAACCATGCGCGTGAACACTTGGCAAACCCAAGTTTAATCATACAAACTTAGCCCTATTTTGGCGCTGGGAGGTGGCCACATGGCCCCCATGCGCCCAACACCTCCACCCTTGGGGGCTGGATTTCGGGTAACCGTGCGACAAATTTGCGCGATTTGTGGAACGCGCGGGGAGGCTGAGTTTTTTGAGTGAAAACGCTCCGGAGCCGAGTTTAGTTTTGGACAGGTGCAGAATGGCGCACGAGTTGCAGAGCTCAAAGGGGAAAAAATGGCAGCAAGCATAACTTTTGGAGTTTTTGGCCAAATGAGGCTCTGTAAAAGCCCAGCTAGGGGTTTTTGGACGTTCTGAGTCCATTGGTGAGGTTATCACAGGCATTTGGAGACTTTTAATGCAGTTTTTTAACCATTGAAGCTTGAGGGAGCTCCAGGGACCATTGAAGCCCTCATTGTTTGAGGCATTGCTCAGATGAGCACTTAACCATTTTCTGAGACTGAATAGTCATTTCTGACTGATTAATATGCTCTGAACATTATGGGATAACGAGGTATGGGATAGGTTTGAGATCCATTGGAGGACTTTTACAGGTATTTTTGCCTCATTCTTGCTCCGGGAAGCTTGGAGGCCATTTGTAGAATAGGTCATTGTTGGATGAGCCATTGTCATTTAAGAAGTTTCTGATCAAATTTGGGGTTTTATGTATTCTGAACTCAATGGTACGGTCTATAAATCCATTGGAGTTGAGCAGCAACTTGTGAGCATTTGACAAACTAATCCCAAAGAGCCAAGTCCATTGAAGGAGGCTCAAAGAGACGTAGCCCAGAGAGGGGTAAACTCCTTTATCATCTGCTATTGTTGTGAGTTCTTTACATGTTATGTATATTCGTGTATTTGTTTATAACACATATTTAAGCATGTAAAGAACATTCCTCACATGAACTTTGAAAAGAAGAACCAAGAACTTAACACATAAACCCTCTTGCACATTTTAAACACATGAAGCAAGGTCTGTTAAGATTTATTTTATGAGGTAGGGGTGCTTGCATAGAATAAAAATTCAACCTTCTATTTTTCGGATGGGATGGTATCAAGCATGGTTTATTTTGCTCTAATGTTTCCATTGATAGCTAGAGTTTTGGTTGTTGGTATTTGTGCAAGATTTGTGTTGAAGTTTTGTTATCTTTCCATTATGGAGGATGCTTCAAACATAGATATTTCTCCTACATCTTCCAACTCTAAGTTCTTTGACAAAGAGATGTTTAATGCATTACTAACCATGAAGGATATGGTACGAGAGTTGTGGAAAGATAGGGAAAAGAGCATTGTCCTTCAAAGGCGGGTTGATGGCCACTGAAGGAGGAGAAAGAACAACTTCTTGCAAGCTTAGGAGTGGAGAATCAACTCCATGAAGCCAAAAGAAACCCTTACCAAGTACATGCATGATAGCATGAGGTATGTAATGTTAGGTTGTCTTCAAATTCCTCTCAAGAGATTGGCATTTGGTGTTTTGAAAACCACACTAAAGGAATAGAGTCCAAGTTAATGTTAAAAATGGGCTATGAAGGTAAAAAGGGTTAGGCAAGCATGCACAGAGAATTGTTGAGCCTATTGGTTGAAGAGAGCCCTAAGTATTTGGGTCTTGGTTATGAACAAATTGTTGAAACAAATTCCAAGGTTGAGAAAACTAATGAAAAAGTTTCAAACACAATTTTTTTCAAGTTTACCTCCTCAAGAAGGTTTTCAAAGGTAGAAGGGATTCGGGAACTTTTATTGGGAAAGTTCAGAAGCTCTTCGTACATTACCCAGAGATTTGTATTCAAGATGAATGCAAGGTGTGTGAAACCAAAGTTGTGACTATAGGACAGGCTGATTTGAGAGTCTTCAAAATAGAGCTTGTGACACTTCCAATTCACCTCCTCAAAGAGGCAATAAAGGTGAATGTTCAGGTATAAATCTGCCTATAAGTGCATTTTGCTTTGATTATGTTAATCATAATAAATATGCATGTAACAATGGAAAAAGACCATGTACATTTTGTGGTTTCTATAACCATCATGTTTCAAAATGTTGGAAAGAAAGTCCATTTTCATGAAACTTTCCAAGCAAAGGCAACATGAAGAAAAAATGCAAAATATTCTGAGTCATTGTCATAGAAGAGGGGTCATCTCATTGAATAATGTTGGACATTGCATCCAACCTCTCATCCACAGCACAAGAAGAAGTTGGGTGAAAATATTGAAAAGAATGGAAGGAGATTCCATCATTGATGTGGCTCAAGATGATTCACAAGAAGACAACTTTCAACAGAAGAATTTGCCATTGAGTTGGCTTGGTAGAAATTGTTAGATTTCTTGAGTAAGTAAGGTTTTCATTCTTTTTGCAATAGATGCACATTTCAACCTTAGCTATTCACTTTTGTTGAAATTGACAAGTTGCACGTGATTGTCCATGGAGTTTGGTAGAGGCAAAGTTTGCATGTGAATGCTTTTATTTTTGGTAAGCATACTTGTGTTATGCTCCTCATTCAAGAACATGTAAAAGAGGAGTAAGTTGTCCATTTTTTCTGACCATATACACTTTTAGTTTCGACTCTTTGGAGTACCCACATGCTTTGGGTTTAAGTATCTATTTTTCTACAGGAAGGAGAGTTGAATAAGCTATGCATATGCATATAGTTTTGTGAGTGCATAAACATTGAAACCGATGCTTGTCATCATGGATGAGTCATGATTGTCGCATGATTGTTTATCATATTTTAAATTTGGTCATTTTGGAAGGGTGACATGTTTCACTTGATTCTCGACTTGTGTCGATCTTAGCTTGACGACTATGTTATGTCATTCATGTTCTTCGACTTGTTTTAGTCGATTGTCTTGGATGTCTTGTAAGTCAATTTTGAGTGCACTAAAATGGGGAAAACAACATGTGCTGATGAGGCACAGAAGCTGACAGTTTGCTTGAAAAGAACAAGGTTCTTTATCATTTTTTGGAGTCTTGTTCAAAACATTTTTCAAAGATTGATGGTTTTGCTTGGCTTGTGACAAGATATGAGAAAATTTCGACCGTTGGAGAGAAGATTGGTGGCGCCAAGAAGTTCACATGAAGGACTTGATTCTCGGTGGGAAGGCTGGCAGTCTTCTAATTCTGAGAAAACGGTGGAGTAAATGGCCGGCAGTAGTGATTGGTGACATAGCTAGTTGCGGTGCAAGGCATGTCAAGGTACCAGGTGATTGTCGAGAAAAGTCTTTTCAAGTAGAATGCAGTGGATGTAATCTGCAAAGAAGAAGAGTATTGAGGTTCAGATCGATAATTACAAGCTTTTTCGGGTCCAAAAGCCTTTTCGATTGGGAAGTGATGAAATCGGACGGTCTAAAAGCGTTCAATTTTCAAAGTTAACAGAAATGTGTGACGAAAAGCAGTGCCGTGAAATGCATGTCCGATTCCTCGAATTCACGTGACCGCCTATTGTTTATGGCGGTCATTATGGAGAAGTTATGGGGTCTGTGTGGGGCCAGCGGAAAAAGGCCAATGGCGGCGGGTGGTGATGCGCCCGTGGCGGGGCCGTACGATGATGGCGATGGAAGGACGTGCGGCCCTGCGTGGCGTCCATGCGGAACGATGGAGAATTACAGGCATGACGTGTCGTATTATGGATTTTCGATGCGGTTGGACCTATTGGGGAGGTAACCGCGTGTCACCGGATGGAGTGACCGCATTGCTTTTTCAGCGTCGGCATCTGTTAACTGGTGACATAGCGGTGAGTTGGCGATGCTACATGGCGGTTTGTAGTTCGTTGGCGGTTGGGCGAATTAAATTATGACGCATTGGCTTATAAAGGCGAATAAAAGTACATGAAAGCTAATCGAAACGCCATTTAAGCGCCCGATTATTAGCTTGGTTCCGCGGATTTGGTTTATGGTAAAAGTTTATGAGTCGCCCGAACTTCGAACCACGAGACCTCTAAAATCACCTTTTGAAAGACTACATAACGCCGACCCGTTAGGCCAAGTGTTGGCTTTTTAAAAATATATGGGTTATCGTTATTTGAATTCGTTGGTTAGCGTTAGTGAGGTGGGCGGGGCTTAATGACCAGCGATCTGATGATCCATATGACCAATCCACATATAAAAAAATATAACGCGCGCGGGGTGGCATTTATATACATCGTGGTTTTATTGTTATAACATGTGAAACAAGCGTTAATCGGAGGTTTGAATACGCACGGAGTTGGGTTACATTGAAATATGGTCAATATATATTTTAAACGGTGTATTATAACCATATGGTATTTGGAGCGCGGGAATATAGTGCATTTGTAGCTCGGTTCTATTGCCAAAACGCATGTGACCGTGTGCGTTAAAGAATTGGGCGTGCGCATTGTTATTCATATCATTTGAAACGGTGTTTAATTAATACGTGGGTTTGTTAACTATTACAATATGACCATTGTAAATGGGCGCGCGATTTGGGATTTGTTTTGGGTTTTCTTACAATTCAAACGGTGAACCCAGTGGGGCATAGCAAACAAGTTTAATCAGCCCTGAAGCAGCCCTATTTTGGCCCGTGGGGAGGGTGGCCACATGGCCCCATCGTAACACCAGCAGGTACGGATTACAGGTAACCATCGACAAATTGGTAGCGATTTGTGGAAACAGCGTGGGAGGTGAGTTTTGTGGTAGCAGCTCAGAACCCGAGTTTAGTTTTGGACGGTCGCGAGAATGAAACTGCCAGTTCGCGAGCTCAAGGGGGAAAATGGGAGAAGGCATAACTTTTGGAGTTTTGGCCAAATGAGGCTCTTTAAAAGCCCGGCTAGGGGTTTTGGTCGAGGATCCATTGGTGAGGGTTATCAGGGGTGGAGACTTTTAGTACGGGTTTTGCCATTGAAGCTTGAAGCTCCAGGGACCATTGAAACCCTCATTGTTTGAGGCATTGCTTTGATGAGCACTTAACCACATTTTAAGACAGAATAGACATTTCTGACTGATTAATATGCTCTAAACATTTTGGGATAGGTTTGGATCCATTGGAGGACTTTTACAGGGATTTTGCTCCATTGAAGCTCGGGGAAGCTTGGAGGCCATTTATGAAGAAGAGGTCAATTTGTTGGATGAGCCATTGTCCATTTAGAGAGTTTTTACAGTCAAATTTGGGGTTTTATGTATTCTGAACCCAATGAACAGTCATAAAATCCATTGGAGTTGAGCAGCAGCAATGATCATTTGACAAACTAATCCCAAGAGCCAAGTCCATTGAAGGAAGCTCAAGGAGGCGTAATGAGAGGGGTGGTGAACTCCTTTATCATATTGCTATTGTTGTGAGGTTTGTTGTTGTTTGTTGCGCTTTATATTCAGCATTGTATTTGTTCAAGCACATATTTAAGCATGTGAAAGAACATTCCTCACACATGAACTTTGAAAAGAAGAACCAAGAACTTAACGCATAAACCCTCTTGCACATTTAAACACATGAAACGAGTCACATTAAGATTTATTTATATGAGGTGAGGGTGCTTTCTTAGCATAACAAGTCAGCCTTCTAATTTTCAGATCGTGGTATGGCTCTACCCAACTCATTCCCGTGTATCCTCCATTTTCGACGTGGCACCCCATTGAGGGGTTTAGTAAAACATTATTAAATGTTAATACATTAAAATATATTATTACTTTACTATAATTTATAAAATAATAAATACAATTATAAAAAAAAAAAAAAAAAAAAAAAAAAAAAAAAAAAAAAAAAAAAAATAAAATTTATTTAAATATATTTTTTTAAATAAAAGGGGGTGGAACCTATTATATTAGCAAAAGAGGAGTATCTGATATGCATTGATGATGCCGACTATAGAGCGGAAACCGGAGGCGGTAGGTCTCCTGTGCCAGGTGCAGTTTTGTTACCAAAATATACATGTGGGTGCCACACTTGCAGGAAACGAGGGCTATTATTCTATTAAGTTTTCAAAAAGAAATACTTAACTAGACATAAAAGCCCGAACATTCTAACTAAAGCGAGATAGCGAGATACTTCTAACCATAAGCGGTGAACTATTTACTTTCGTGCTTGGTGGATTCGTTCCTCTTTTGACGCGACTGGCTGGAAATTGGAAGATGCGTTGTCTGCGTCGGACAGCGCAGCTTGAAGGTTCTTGGGTAGGCGGTAGAAACCATGTCGACCTTTGGTCCATCTGGCGAAGGCAAAAAGCAGTGCGTCCATCGGTCACGGGCTTCGAAGAAGATGGTGGGAGGTGCATAATTAGGGGAAGGAAGGTGGTTCCAACCCTCCGCTATAAAATGGCTTCGTGTCTTTAGAGTCCCGCTACTGAATTGAAAGTCCTACGGCTCCGCCATCCACGGTAATTGTCGTCGGAGGCTTCCTCCTCCACAATGGGGTGGGAAGGGCCTCTCCGTCTTTAGCGGTGTTGGGGTTCCACAGGGTGTCTCCGGGCGGTAGCTTGCTTTCCTATGCGCATGCAATTGAGGGGTGGTTCTGCATTTCCTCCTCTAGACTAATTTCCTCTACAATCACCATGGGAGGCGTCCAAGGTCATCGCTTGGATGGATTTGGATGCTAATGCAGTGCTGCGTTCAAAATTTTTGTATGTGTTTAACGTCCGGATTCAGCCTTGTACCGGCGGCCCCTCTCTGTTCCCTCGAGCCTAAGCATGGTGGGAATACAGGGAGTCCCCGAGTTCCCTATCAGTTTGGCCCTCCTCTCCCAAACCCAGTGGAGGTCGGCGGAATTGCAGCTGGAACATAATGAACAACTGCGAGGGCGATGCATCTCTTTCAATTATCAAGTGATAAGCCTTAGTATCGTGACCACAAAGGCCATTAAAGGGTAAGATTGGTTATTACTCTATGTTGGTACATCTCCCTCAGCGGAGGCTCATCAACTGAGTGGTGTAGACCATGGCCTAATTAGTGTCGAATAGATGGAAGTAGATGCATAAATGGGCTTCTAAATGATTAGATCCAGCGTGTCCTTGATGCTCTAAATGTCACCACTTAATAGAAATTTATTAAATATTAATACATTAATAAATATAGTTTTAAAATAGTAATACATTTTAATTAAATAATACATTTTAATACATCATTACATACATTAATACATTAAATCATTAATAAATACATTACTAAAGCTGGAACGTTTATTACGGTTTAATCCATTAATGGAAATGCAGTACTAAAGAATCATTAATATATTATTAATGCACTTATAAAAATAATACATTCATCTAGTATTAATAGATTGTCATTAATATATTTAATAATACATTAATAAAGGGTATTAATACATTCATATATAATTGTATAATGTAACAAAATTAAGTAATCAATACATGAATAATGTAATCTATTATTTAATTAATAGTTTATTAAATACATTAATAGATGCTTTATCTAAGATATATACTTAATATATAAATATCTTAATACAAATATAAATATAAATATGTAATAAATACAATGCTAAAGGTTTAATACATTAATAATGTAGTCATATATTATAGTATAATATATTTGTTACAAAGTCATTGAAATAGAATGTTAAAATAAATTAAAATACATTATTGCATTACTATAATTTATTTATTAAAATATTAATAAATATATTATTAAAGTGTATGTTTTAATTAAATAATGAATTTTAATTAATTAATTAATTTTAACACATTAATACATCATTACGTCTGTTGTAATCAATACATTACTAGAAAGTATCAATACATTAATAGAAGTAATTGCTTAAAAAATATTAAATACATTTAATCACATTAAAAGGGTAATAATAATAATATTAATAAAGTGATGCTTCGTGTTAATATATGCTATAATATTAATTAATCAATGCCTTAGAGGCATTTGATTAATTAATGCATTATTAATGTATCCATACAATAAAACATTAATAAGTATAAATAAAATAATAGAGATAATACGTTAATAAGTAATAGTAATACATTATTAAGTACTAATACATTAATTTATTATTACATTATTACATTTATGTAATGTAAAAATTAGAGTCATTAATGCATTATTAATTAACACATGAAAGTATTAAAGCAATAATAAAGTAATACATTAATAATGCTAAATACATAATTAAATATATTAACACATTAAATAAATTAAGTGATTACATTACTAAAGTATCAAAGTGCATTAATAAAGGTAGTAATGCATTGACCACAGTGTATTTGGTAATGCAGTATTAAAGTATTAAAGAACATTAATAATATATTATTACATGTAATATATAAATTAAAGCATTAAAACATTGTGTATGTAATGTAACATATTAAAAAGGTATTAATACATTAATAATGTAATCTATAAATAATGTATTGATATAATATTTTAATTTATTGTTAATATTTTACATTAATAATGTATTAATAAGTAATACATTATTAAAAGTATTAATACATTAATTAATGACCATGATTGATTATGGTTGATCATGACAATGGTTTCTTATGGTTGACCATGACAATGACCATGACCATGGTTAACAATGGATAACATGTTTCACAGTTGTTTTCCATAAGTGAGACTATGGTTGACATGGTTAATTATGGTTGACTATGACTTTGCATGACCATGACCATGGATAATTAAGGTTGACCATGGCCATGCTTGAATTGTGGTTGATATTGGATTGCCATGATCATGGTTAATTATGGTTGATCATGATACATGGTTAATTTCCGTAGACCTTCACTATGGTTGGCCTTCATATGGATGACCTTCACGACATGGATTGAACTTGGTTGACCATGATTGACTATGGTTTACCATGGTTAACAATGGATAACCATGTTTCCCAGTTCTTTTCATAAGTGACCATGACCATGGTTGACCAAGAATAAGGATGGCATTCAAGTAGCGACATTTGGAATTGTTTGTCGCATTACGACGATGTGATATTTGTGTCACTTTCTAGGCAATGAGGCTATGTTCTTGACATTCTGATGATGAGGTTGTGTTTGTCACATAGCGACAATATGGTTATTTTCGCCAGCTTGCAATGAAGGGGCTAAGTTCATCACATTCTGACGACATGATATTGCATCACATTATGATGACATGATATTTGCATCACATTGTGATGGCGTGATGTTATGTTCATCACATTGCAATAACAAAAGATTGTTTGTCACATATTGATGGCGACAGGGCTATGTTCATCACATATTAATGATGAGATATTGTTTTTTACATATTGACGATGAAGGGATACATTTTGTCACATATTGACAATGACAAGGATATTAGATAATGAGGCTATGTTCATCACATTGTGATGAAAGACATTAAGTAAAAGTGGCTATGTGATGGACATGAATGCCTTATGTGATGAACATAAATGTGATATGTTCATCACATGCGATGAAAAGACATTTAAATGCAAAACGATAATAAAGGAGTATCAATGCATTAATAAAGTGGTATTGACCACAATGTATTTAGTAATACATGATAAATTATTGAAACATTAATAATACATGATACATGTAATGGAATTAAAGTATTAATACATTATTGTATAATGTAATATTAAAGTGATAATACATTAATAATGTAATCTATTAATTAATTCTATACATTATTAATTAATTAATCTATTAATACGTGATAGTTGACCATGGCCATGGTTAACTATGGTTGATGGATTACCATGATCATGGTTAATTATAGTTGACCATGACCATGGTTAACTTTCATAGACCTTCACTATGGATGACCATCACTATGGTTAAACTTGGTTGACCATGATACGGATTGATTATTGGTTTACCATGTTTAACAATGGATAACCATGTTTGATAGTGTTTTCCATAAGTGATCATGGTTGACCAAGACTAAGGATGACATTCAAGTAGCGACATTTTGGACTTGTTTGTCACATTCGTATGATATTTGCATCTCATTGCGTGATGAGGCTATCAATTCTGATATTACGATGATGAGGGCTATGTTTTGCCACATTTAGACTATATGGTTATTTTAAAGTGAGCTTGGGATGGAAGGGGCTAGAAGTTCATCACAATGTGACGGCATGATATTTGCATCACATTATGATGACGATAGTATGCATTGTGATGTGAGGAATATGTTCATCATGTGCAATGTAGGGATATTGTTTGTCCTATATTGATGACAATGGAATATATGTTCATCACATTCTTTGAATGTTGGGATATTGTTTTTCACATATTGGCGATGAAGATGTTTTTTTGTCACATATTGACAATGGCGAGGATATTGCGATGAAGGGATATGTTCATCACATAAATGTCTTTTGTGATGAACATAAATGTGGTATGTTCATCACATTACAATGATAAGACATTTATTTCAATGATGGGGATATGTTCATCACATTGCGATGAAGAACCTATATTCGTTAGATTTCAGCAATAATAAATGTTCGTCACATTTTGACAAAAGAGAAGGCTCTTTATATTCCAACAACAGGGCAATGTTCATCAAATTGTAACGTTATATGTTCATCACATTGTGATGAAAAGACATTGTTTGTCACATTATGATGATAGGATATTTCCATCACATTACCTTGATGAGGATATGTTCATCACATTGCGTAACATTATGATGAATGGATATTTGCATCACATTGTGGAAATATGGTTATGTGCATCACGTTGTGATGATGAACTAATGTTTGTCACATTAGACAATATGGTTATGGTTAGGCATGGTCATCTATGGACAACAATGTCAAACATGGTTAACTATTGTCAAGTATGGTCAACCACAACCAACCATGGTCATGGTCGGCAAGGTCCAACCATGGTTATGTTCGTCGCATTGCGACAATATGTTTATATTTGTCACATTGTATGTTCATGGAGTATAAAGGCTATGTTCATCACATTCTTTGACAATATGGTTATGTTCTTCTCAAATCGACGACATGGATATGTTCGTCAAATTACGAGACATAATTGTTTGTCATATTATGATGAGTGGATATTTGTGTCACATTTCAGTAGAGAGCTATGTTCATAACATTGCGATGAGAGGATATTGTTTGTGAGATATTGATGATAGAGATATTGCGACGGCGAGGGTATATTCATCATATTGTGATGACAAGACATTTAAGTAAAAGTATGTCATGAACATACATGTTGTATGTTCATCACATTACAACAACATGTGTAAGTTATTGCGACGAAAAGAATATGTTCATCACATTGCGATGAGAAGACATTGTTTGTCACATTATGACAACATGATGTTTGCATCACATTGTAAAGCGATGAACTATGTTCATCACATTACAGCCAACAAGGCTATGTTCTTGTGATAATGAGACTATGTTCATCACATTGATAGAAATCATCTTGAACTTTGTAGATGATGAATTATCGTGTTCTAAGGACATTGTCAAATATACTTGATTTTATGCTTAATTTCTAACGACACTGGTAGAAAATGATTTAATAATTTATACTTGTTATAAGAACATTGATAGAAAATTATGATGAGCTCCAAATTTATACTTTGAATTGGAAGAATTCCAACTTTTACTAATGTAGGATAAATGTATTGCACCTAATTTCATGGCTATTATTACAAGTAGCTTCTAAGTTTTCTAATTTTTTTCCATAATTCTTCATAAATACTAAACACCAAATCTCATGGTAGGTGGGGAAACACATGCTTCAAATTATTCTTTTTTAAGAAAATACAAAATTTATAGTTTTACAATTGTTCTCAATATTCAAATAAGCTTTGAATCTATTAATTATTTTTTACACTTCATTATACTTAAATTAAAGTATGACAAAAATCGGTTTTCAAATACTTATAAACTAAACTGCTTTCATATTACTATTACTAAAACTACAATTAAAATATGTAGTTTTTTAGTTAATGATCAATATTTTTTAAAAATAAGTATAAATTGTAGATACTTTGTTAAAAGATAAAGAGAATATGATTGAAATCTTTCATATATATTCATAATTTAGGTTTTTCAAACAATCTTTTATCACTATAATTTCAACTTAGCTTTTAATGAAAATCAATTTCCAAATATTTATAAAGAAAAACAAAATGTATAATTAATTAAAATTAAATTATCACTAAATTGTATTAAATTACATTACAACTCAAAAAATTTCAATTGGAAAATTTAATTTTACTAAGGTTAGGATAAATGTATTGCACCTAATTTCATGGCTATTATTACAAGTGGCTTCTAAATTTTTTGAATTTTTTCCATAAATTTTCATAAATACTAAACACCAAATCTCATGGTAGGTGGGGAAACACATGCTTCAAATTATTCTTTTTTTTGAGAAAAACAAAACTTCTAGTTTTACAATTGTTCTCAATATCTAAATAAGCTTTGAATCTATTAATTATTTTTACACTTCATTATACTTAAATTTGCGGTGTGACAAAAATCAGTTTTCAAATACTTATAAAATAAACTTCTTTCATATTACTATTACTAAAATACAATTAAAATATATGATTTTTTTAGTTAATGATGAATATTTTTTAAAATAAGTATAAATTTGTGAGTGCTTTGTTAAAAAGATAAAATGAGTGATTAATTTTTCATGCACTATATTCATAATAAATTTAGGTTTTTCAAACAATCATTTATCACTATAATTTCAACTTAACTTTTAATGAAAACCAATTTCCAAATATTTATAAAGAAAAGGCAAATGTATAATTAGTGTGTGCATTTATCCTTGAGTATGTTAAATTAATTAATCTTTGGAATTGTAACAAGGTATGGCCTAATTATTGCTCAGTAGTTTATTGTTATATAATTTGGTTAATTCACTTGACTGAAATCATCGGAATTTATTTGTATATAATTTGGTTAATTCACTCGACTGAAATCATCAGAAGGCGGGAGTGAATGCAATGTACTATAGTTACTCAATAACAAATTTCACTTAAAAACTCATATTGTTTGGAAGAATCACGAGATCCGAGTGGGAGGAACAAAGGAAATATACAAAAATTCCACTTAAAACTTATACGGATGGAACAAGGCCTTACCGGGACTTTAAATGAGTGTTGACTATGGATGTGCATTCTTTGGATGGGCTATGATTTTATTTATGATCGATACGGAGTGTAGATATGCATTGGGCGGGCTAGAGCCACCAAATCTTTAAATTTAATTATATATTTTGTTTGTTTATGGATAATAAGATTATTATAATATGGAATAGGTGACAATAAATATTGAAACATGTGACCTAGATTTTTTATTTACAAAGTGTATATATTATGAACACCTAATTTCAGTGTTGCTATAGAGCTAAAGTAATGCAAAAGCAAACTATGTGTTTCTATTAAAAATAACTATTGAGATACAAACGAAAACTCAGTAGCCATCGAAAATTTGGCTTCTAAAACCCAGTAGGCATCGGAAATTTTGGCCGCTACTAATACATACCGGAGATACACAGACAGACATAGAGCATATGAAGAAAATAAGAATATTTATAGAAAACACAAGAAAAAACAACATAAACCTTAATTAGTTAATCAATCTAATCCAGGGGAGGTGGATTTGTTTCTATTGGATCCTTGAGAAAAAACAACATAAACCTTGATTTGTTAATCAAACTAATCCAGCGAAGGTGGATTTGTTTCTGTTGGACAGTCGAGAAAAAACAACATAAACCCTAATTTGTTAATCAAGCTAATCCAACTGAAGGTGGATTTGTTTCTATTGGACCGTCGATCAAAAATAACATAAATCCTAATTAGTTAATCAAACTAATCCAACGGAGGTGGATTTGTTTCATTGAACCCTCGATATTCCCGTTAGACTACTATAAAAGCGACCGAGATCATGCTGCATGACGCATAACCATAAAAATAATCAACTGACAAAAGCAACAATAACAAGGTTACAATGTTCAACATAAATTATGAATATATTGAGAGAGAAATATTGAGCTATAATTGCTTGTGCCTCTTTTGATGTCCCTCTTGCCTATGCACAAATGTTTTGATGCCCATCTTAACCACTGCTGCATCCAGCTACCATCGCCATGCTAGTCTAATCTACGAAAAGTTTTAGCTAATAGATAGCCCATTTTAAATGAAGAAAACCTCATTGCTAGACGCCCAGGTTAACCACAAGCGTGGTCAGTCTTTCATATGCTGGTTGAAACACCGTCATCCCTGGTTGAAATGCCATCATGCATGCTAGGCCTTGACTCTTAACCACCGTTCGTCCATCTACCAACCATGCTAGTTAGAAAGCATGCTAGGCAGTGGCGCTTCACTATTATCCTTATAATTAATCATTGCTATCCTATCTATACATATTAATCCTCCATAATTAGTTAAACATGGCAATCAATGGCTAGGGAAATTCCCTTAATATATATTAAGTAAATGTGAAAAATTAAACAAGGAAATGTACGCATTTATAAATGCAAGTTATCAACATTAAATTATATTCATTAATTTGAGTGTAAGACAAAGAATATGCCAGCATCTTTGATTGTTGGCCATCGGATTATAATTTGTAATTAAAAGACTCATTAAACCATAAATTCCAATAGGGGCATGCTCGGTAATTATTTGCAATGATATGTCATTTCTGTATATTTTCCTATATTTTTCTTTTTACAGTTCTTTTGGATGGGATGCAAATGGCGATGATCCTAAGCGTTCTACCTTTTAATTTTGTTTTCAAGCAAATTTTTGTTTGATTTTGTTCGAAATTTATTGATGAATGGTTGGATCTGCATATTTGAGGTGCTAAGTTTGTATAATCCGAGGGTGCCCCTGGGGTTTTTCAGCAAGATAACTCCATTTATGCATTAAAAAAATGCGAATTTAAACAACATAAATAGCGATTTTGTCCAAATTTACATGGTAGGATTAGGCCAAGAAACTCAAAATGTAGAATGTTTAGCCAATGCCTACAAATAATTCATAACTTCTTTATATGTGTATAGTGTGCCCCAAAATGAAAATTTTGGACCTTCGACTTAGCCCCCTTCTTCTCTCAGTGGTGTGATAATGGGAACTTGGCTTCCTAGGTGGCCCCTGCCATTGAAACCCAGATTGTTAGTTTATCTCCGAAAAATACTTTAAATCGAAAGCGACGTTATTTTATTCGATGCTCGATGGTGTCCACATCTGCATCTAGTTACTCACTCTAGAAAATATTACTTGTTTTTAGCATGTGTTCATAGTAGATTCTCTCTATTATAACCAATGCACCAAATCCTCTATATGATGACTAATGTTGTTTCAACTAGACTATGCTTGTTCTTCTTACATGCATTTTAAGGCATAAGTGTTATTTTCTTTCCTTTTTTTGATTAAAATAGTGGTGATTTAAATTGATTACCATGTAAGTGGTGGCTTTATTCATGGTAAACAATATACATTAATAAACTAGTATCCTCATAACAATCATTTTTAAAGATATAGTAACATTAAGGAAACACCTTTCACTTAATTTATAAAAACTTTACAATAGCTTACAAGCATTAAAGGCCAACCAAAACTAGAGACCACCTAATCCCATTAGAATTGAAGAGTATCATTAAAAGGAGAAAAAAATTACACTTCACAATGGAAATATAGATATAATATAGTACAAAGGCAGTACTGCAATGAAAATCCAAAATGGAAAAATAAATGAAGTTATTTAAAATTAATGAAATTATCATTGACTACCACAATGTTAACAAATATACAATAATAAAAATTTCATGTAAAAAAATAAAACACGAAATAACTCCATCTTAACCTCTAATCTTTTAAACACTAAAAAGTTTGTGCCTTGATTTATTTTCATTCTATTATATTATTTAACAAAACTAATATTTAATAAAAACCTATGTTTGTTAGTTTTTTACAATGAAAACTTCGTTGAAAAACCAAAAGGATGCTTCCTCTTGCATAGGAATACCATTTCATACCATTGCATGCCATTACGTACCATTGCATACCAATGCCAATACCAATACCAATGCATACCATTGCCAATACCATTGCATACCAATATCATTGCATACCATTGCCAATGCACCATTGCATACCAATATCATTTCATACCATTGCATGCCATTACATACCATTGCATGGCATACCAATATCATTGCATACCATTGCATGCCATTACATACCATTGCATACCAATACCAATACCAATGCATACCATTGCCAATACCATTTCATACCAATATGATTGCATACCATTGCATACCAATATTGAGAGTTTTGACAAAGTTTCTATAGATGGGAATGAGGAATGATGACAATGATATTGTATGATGAACATTGATGCAAATGTGGATGATCTCAAAGATTGTGCTAGGACATCAGGAATCCTTAAGTCTTGAAACCCTCACATACTGTCAAGGCACGTGTCTACTCTAACCATGTCAATTTTTGACACATTTAGGCATAGTTTGAAGAAATTTCAATGTTCAACCCATTCACTGGTCATCGTGCGGCATCGATGGATGAAATTGGTCACCATACAACGTCGATGGATGAAATTGGTGTAATAAAAAGTCAAATAATCGACTATATGGAGTAGTTTCCCATGGTTGGATCTAGTTCAAAGTAATTAGTTCCTAAGGGAATTTTCAAGCTGATATATTTATTATATAAGCCATATTATAATCTTGTAGCTAGGGCATCGTCATGATAGCTAATTTGGTGTCAATTGCTAAGATGTGACACATGAGGGGGTCTACAATTTACTAAATTCTAACACTGCAGATGGATTCAGAGACTGGGTCTCTGAATCCATCTGTAGTGTTAGAATTTAGTAAATTGCACAAATTCATTGTCAAAATTGTAATTTTCCATTGTCGGAGTGACACAACTAAAAATTACCTATAAATGACCAATTGTTATGTGGTCATTTTTAATCTAGTTATATCTTGTGACCAAATTTGGTCAATTATCTTGGTATTTTTTAGTTTAGTTCTTATCTCGTGACCAAAGTGGTCATTTATCTTGGTCTTTTTTAGTGATCTCACTTAACATTTATCAATTTTGGTCATTTATCCCTTGAAAAAACTGCGGTGACAAAATTATTTGGTCGCCTGGTCACTTATGTCTCATTTTGTACTAGTGGATGGGATGGTGTTAGGCTAGGAACTATACACTTCCATGTAAATCACATACCCTTCAATATTTCCCCGATTGTAAACTATATGATCTAGGATTTGAGAATGGATAAGGTTGTTGAAGTTGGGATTGGCCTTGTCAATCCCCATGCGGCTGCTGATTTTTATAATTCTATGCATTCATATCTAGATGGAGTGGGATCCATAGGAGTGGAAGAGGACGTTCTTCATGTAGGTCCTTCAATAAACTACAAAATCTATTTTAAGTAAGAATTTAGAAGATACAAAATTATTCAAGTGAAAACAAATCTCTTTTTTCATATTTTATAGGATTTATTTGACCCTTTAAAGAATTGAAAAAAAGAAAAAAGTATATGATTACCTTACCTGTTATTTCTAGGAAGAGATTTCCAATCCTTCTCATCAATTGCAACTCGACGATGGTTTTCTTTCTTTGTGACCTGATTATTAGTCATTTTCTTTCATGGTAGTGGAGGCCCTTTCATGGTTCATGATGACAATTGGTCTTCCATTTCATGGTTCATGATGGAAATGATTCTTCCCTTTCATTGAATATTCCTGCACTGTGGCAACCATTTTTCTCTTTGGTTAGGTTAGCGGTTGGTAGTCCTACCTCAAGCATCAATGAATGCTATGTAAGGAAGGGAAAGGTAACATGTTTTCCTTATGGGTGTTCGCTCCCTTTCTTGGCAGAAGCCCAATGCTTTAGACCACTAATATTTAGTTCTTTACCTACCCGCACTCTAGCTCAATTCAATCTGATTTTATCAGGATATGCTCGAAAATTCAGTATTGTCCGATACCAACCCTTTTATTCCATCCATAATGGATAACATACCTATGACAAAGAATATGTTGACTCTATTCCACCAACATTCGAATAATTCCTTATGAGATGCCATCCCTTGATGATTTTGTTGTTGTGATGACTAGGGAGAAATATAAGCTTCTGTAGATGGTGTTCGAAAAAATAGGTATTCCAATAGAGGATGAACACCTTCAGTAACCACTCACACAACTAGATCAAAGATCAACACATCTATGTTTTGACATGGTAGAACCGCTACAGGGAACATCCATGACCCCAGCCAACGCAACCACTTGGAGCAGTTTATTAATGCAAAAGAAA
>SNQJ01S0084939.1:19938-34447 GCA_010110895.2 Picea sitchensis
GAAAAAGATTACAGAGAGATTTTACAAGAGAGTTTCTCACAATCGATCCTCGACAAATGACCTGCCTTGCTCTTTAAATAGAGATCATGGACCAATCATGTGTTAAGCCATAAATCAATGGCCATTAAGATCAAGGATAATATGAATCGTCAGATCACTCTATGTCAACAACATATCGTGACCGTCGAATTTCCTAACTATAAATGCATACTAATAAATACTAAAGAAACACACTTTTACATAATGACACGTTAGACCAAGTAGATCTTAACTAACTCCTAAGTGTCTATATATCCTAACATCCCCCCTTAAGAACAACTTTGGATGTGATTGAAGGATTTACAATTTTGACACAATAGGAGAAGGAAGGAGACATTAGAGCCTATCCCCCCTTAATGAAAACTTCCTGAAATCATAACATAGATCAAAGTTTGGAAAACTTCTCTTCTGTAAGAGACTTTGTGAAAATGTTTGCAACTTGATATTTTGTAGGGAAAAATAGCACTTTAATAACTTGATCATGAATGAGATTTTTGATGAAGTGCATGTGTAGTTCGATGTGCTTGTTGCGCGGATGTTGAACTGGTTCTTTGGCGAGCTTGATGGCACTCTGATTGTCACACCAAAGGTTGGTCGAATGCTGCTACTGGAATCCAAACTATGAAAGGATATGTTGAAGCCACAAGACTTCCTCACTTGCATTTACCACTGCTCGGTACTCTACTTCTGCTGAAGAAAGTGAAATAGCATGTTGTTTCTTACAAGCCCAAGTGACAGGTCCTAAACCAAGGCTGAAAACATAACCTATAGTAGGCTTCTGATCATCAAGGTCGCCAGCCCAATCTGAATCAGTGAAACCAACCAATAAAGGAGCCCCCCATGAATTGTAATGTATCCCGAACTGAACAGTACCATAGACATAGCGAAGTATCCTTTTAGTTTCTTTCAAATGGCTTTCATGGGGTGTTTGCATATACTGGGCAACACGACCAACAAAAAAGGAAAGTTCATGACATGTATGAGTCAAGTATAAGAGGCTACCAACTAACTGATGGTACAGGGTGGCATCAAATTTGGGAGAAGTACAAGTGGCAATAATTTTGACTCCAGACTGGAAGGGAGAAGGGGTTGGTTTACAATCATCCTTTTGAAAGTGAAGAAGAAGGTCACAAGCATACTTAGACTAGGAAAGAAAAATTCCTTCATTGGTTTGAAAAACTTGGAGGCCAAGGAAATAGTGAAAAAAACCTAAGTTTGTCATTTCAAATTTCTTCTTAAGGCTAGTTTTCACATGGTTTAAAGGTTTTGAGTCACTACCAGTATGGATAAGGTCATCAACATAAAGGATAATTATTATGATATGGCTTCCTACTTTCTTGGTATAGACATTAGGAGCAAAATGGCATCTAGAGAATCCAATGTCAATAAGAAAGTTTTCCATTTTGGAATACCAAGCTTAGGGATCTTTCTTAAGACCATAAAGAGATTTCTTACGGAGACAAACAAGGATAGAGTCATTATGTACATAGCCAGGAGGTTGTTCCATGTAGATTTCTTCTTACAAATCTCTGTGAAAGAAGGAGGATTTAACATCCATCTGATGGACCTCCCATTTATGTGAGGTAGCAAGGGAAAGAACAAGGTGGATGGAATTCATTTTGGATACAGGGGAAAAGGTTTCATTATAGTCAATTCCTTCAACTTGGGAAAATCCTTTGGCAACTAACAGAGCCTTTTGTCTTCCAACACTTCCATCTGATGCATACTTTTTTCTGTAGACCCATTTACATCTGACAAGTTTTCTTCCTTTTGGAAGAGGTACAAGATCCCAATTATCGTTTTCCATTAAAGAACGATACTCTTCATTCATTTTTGTATCCCAATATGGATGACCTGAAGCTTCTACAAATCTCTCTAGATCATGAGTCTCTGAAACTTGATCCAAAAGAGAAGAGGCTCGTTGGAACTGTGAACGTCTTCAATGCTGATCTAAAAGATCACCAACAAGACCACCATTTGATTCTCGTGTTGAACAAACCCATCTAGGAAGCAGTGGAACTAGTGTTGGTTCAGGTTCAAAGGACTCATCTAGAGGAAGGTGAGCAGGCGAAGGTAGATTTCCATCTTCACTATCATCATCTAAAGAAGAAACCAAAATAGGAACAGAAGAAGGCACAAACGTCGAAGATGGCTCGCAGGCCGAAGAAGGCACACTCGTCAAATTAGGCTTGCAGGCCAAGACATTTTCATCAAATTTAACATCTCTTCTAATAATAATTTCATTACAATGTGGTTGAAGAAGTCTATAACCTTTGACATCTTCAGAATAGCCAACAAATATACACTTCTCACTTTTCGTCTATAATGATTTCCTTTTCTCATCAAGAATGTGAGTCCATGTTATACTTCCAAATACACAGAAGTCACTTACATCTGTCTTAATTTTAGTCCAAGATTCTTTCGATGTGTTGAGGGAAAGATATGATTTTATCTTACTCAAGCTTTTTTGAATCCCTCCTAGCCAAGGAAAGATAATCGGGAATACCACCCTAGGTTTTATAGCCTCAAAAAGTATTTACCAATCCACAAGTATTAATTACAAGGGCTTGGGATGATTTTTTAAATGAAAAGATTGTTGCAAAATATGAAATTGTTATATAATTTTATGAAAATATACAGATTGTAGAAAGTAAATGTGGATATCAAAAGAAAAAGTAACCAAGTCACAGATTAACACAAATGAGACAAAATAACAATCACTTTATTTCATTCCAATAAATCAAAAGTCTCTTTCTCTTTACAAAAATCCCTGTGAGGGCATGGAACAAGGTCAAACTTAGATATCCTCGATGAAAACCATACAAAAGGACTCTGACAAGAAGTAAAAACTGAACTTTAAAATCTAGATCAGCTTGCCACAGACTGCTGCCAATTTGACGCTGCACAATATCGTTTATCAATTATGAAATTTAATCCATAAACAAACAAGTATACACAAACTATCAGAGATAGATCAACACCTCTGAAACAAGCATCTTAATGGTATGGTTCAACTTTGAACCTTGTTGTCTATAATAGGACCCTGCTGTCAAAAAGAGAATTAGGTCTTTAATGAATTGAAGAATGAATGAAAACTGAACTATCTCATGAAAACAAATGAGCAAACCTTAGTATTGTTTCCTCCTTCTATGCTTCCCTTGTTCTTCCTTCTCATTTAGCTTTTATGCATTCCAAATCAGTTGAAGTAGTTCAACTACCTCCTTTAGTTAAGTTAATTAACTTAACTAATTTTAGTTTAGGGGAAGTAATAATAATAATAATAATTAAGGGTCTTTATTAAATAATAACTAAGTATGTGGGACCCCTTGTGACTCCCTTTTATTTATTTACAAAAATAAACACAATTAGACAACCAATTAAACACATGCCTCCTTGTAACTCCCATAAATGTTTCCAAAATTTGAAATTTAAATATCAGAAATATTTCAAATTATATCCAAAACATGTAAATATCCACATTATCCAAAAAAATTGTTTGTTGACCAAAACTTTCTGTAGTCCATTGTCTTCAAGAAATCAACCATAAACACATAAACAAAAATCCATATTTTCCACTTTGATATGAAATCCTTCTTCTGTCACTGTTGTCCCCTTTGGATTTCCCAGAATTAGCCTTAGGTTGATTTGAACCTTGAGGCTTAATCTCACTAATAACATGGGAACAATCGTCCCTTAGGTGCATATGGGAGGACACTGATTTTTCTGAGTCACTTGAAGAATATGAGGGGGAAAAAACATCTTTAACTTTGTCTTTCACATGATGGGCCTCAGTTTTAAGCCATTTTCTAGCATGAGAGGACTAAACAAGTGAGTGTACAGGGGAAATTTGAGCATTTGGGTTTACAGGTGGAGGAGAAGGAGGCAATGACAAGTTGGGCCAGCCACGATGGTGGGAGACTGTCGAATGAACAATCTCCCACCATCCATCATTTTTGGCAACTTCTGGTTGCATAGATACATGGGGAGGCACATGGATACCAAGGATATTTTGGGGCTGGAAGGGATGCCTCTATGGTCTAGGATGAATTATCCCTTGCCCAATCCAATTGAAGAACCCATCTTGAAAAATATGGTTCAACTCCTGAGGATCAACATCAAAATGAATTGAGAATTTGGGCCTTCTAGGCCCTTTGTTCTAGTCACCTCTTCCCATATTGTTTCTTCCATGACTACCTCTGCTAAAGAAACTCATCCTATATGCAACAATTTATTAGCAACTAGCCCTTAACAGACCATACATGACATTATCTTTATATGAAACAAATTTTGGCTCAGATATTGACATAATACCCATGCAATTCAATCCATAAAAATTATTTAATAATTTCCAAATGAGAAAGGAGTGAAATAGGGTTCATGGGATATCTAGAGGGATTGTAATGAGCGCAAAAGTGGTAGTATTATATTGAGTAAGAACATGATTACTGATCAACAGTTTATTAAATAACTGACTGTGCAATCAATTCCAAAATATATCAGTTGCCACCTATTTTTGTGTCATCTTCTTACCACTGCCATACTGAGTTTTTAATTTATTTTAGAGAAGAGGGCATGTAAAAATGAAAATGGGATCATGAGGGGGGTATAATGAGAGAAAAAGTGATAGTATGAGAGGGAATAATACAGGTATTGTTCATAAAAAATAAATTAAATCAAACAACAAACATATATTTGTTCCAATCACAATCCAATAAGAATCCACTTTTAAAACTAAAATCATTTAACGATCCCTTAATTGCAGACATAATGCTTACTGACTTCATAAAAAAAACAATTCAATTGCCCAGAAATATTCAATTATATCAATCTTTTCATCTTATACCTTATCTATGCAACATCATATTAACATCGTTTCCAACATCATAACCATTCGAACCACAGTCATGCATGCTCCAATGCTAACCTTTTCCTTTTTAAAAAAAAAAAATATAATATGCACAGTGATTCAAATTATCCATATCCAATATTAATCTTTTGCAATCAAATAACAATAGACCCAGTATTAACCACCAATAGTGAAATTTCCAACACTGATTGACACAATCCATTGTCATCAAAACAATAATTGGGCCCGATTTAATCACACATAGGTATTCAACAATATAATCAACACAAATCCTGATTCAAAAGCAACATTTCATCAAAGAACATGTAACCTTGACCCTAAGATTTGTGTACATTAAACATGTACATAATTCCCTTTGAAAGAATTACCCAACAATTGACAGAGGCCAGAAAAATGCCCGAGGAGAAGAAGAAACAAGTCGAGCTCAGTAGAACCAATTTGTGCTTAATAAAATAGAACCAATATCACACACAAGTTCCTTTTAAACTTTGATAAGACCGTAGTCATGTTAGATTTTAACAAAACAATGGAGGGAATAAACATAAATCAACCAAAAGGAAAGTCATCAGGGTTGTAGATAACCCATACCCTTTTCTTTTTCAAACAAATTTATCACGGAGAGGAAATAACAGAGGCTGGATCAAGAAATGGTCTTTGAAGTTAAAGAGATCTCGTGCTTTCTTCTTTTTTAAAAACAAGTTGTCACAGTAATCAAAGAGTAGTCTTTTGCAAAACATAGATCCTATGCCCTTTATTTTAAAATCACCACAATCATTTAACTTATAACCCAAAAACTTGACAATGAGGGAAATCAAATAAATAGTTATCCACCTCCATTAGATAACGAGAGGGGCCAATCGCTTAAAACACTGTGGAAGAATGCCTGAGCATAGAACCATGATGTGCCCGAACGCAACTCGTGGCCAACCCAACACAAATACGAACTTCCATTTAAAGAATTGGGTGATGCACAAGACCCAGTTGTGCCATTCGTTCAACAACAATGATAGTGAAGTAATTTCCATAAAAAATGATAGTTTGAGGCTCAACCAAACAAATAAAGAATAGTGCAACTGTTGAAAGTTGCATTGCAACCTAGAGGAACGAATCATAACAATGACCAAAATGAAAAGGGGTGACAACAACTAATACCTAGACTGGTGGTAAAAACCCGCGCAATAAAACTCAGAGCTTGTTACCCATTGTCATCATTTTTCACAGAAAGCCATAATAAAAAAACCAAGTTGACCGACATTTTCTTTTAAACCAATAACCAATGCATGAGATTTGCAAATCAATAAAATCCATTCCTTTCCTTTAAAATGCCAACATTGTAGAGTATTCACAGAGAAGACCATAAGCACAACACTGATACATAGTCAAAACTTAAGAAAAACACAAAACTCATGCAATCCTGAGCCAACAATTGATACATATTACATACGAACCATCATGGATGGAAAGTAAAGGAGCCATACCTGGAAAAATCACTTCGAGGGAAGAGTTGGACTGTGTTTTTCCTTTCAAAATGAGAAATCGTGGAGCTTCCATAACCACCAAAGCCGAAAAATAAAATGAAATTATGGCTAGGGTGACGGGCTTGAGGGTGGTTTGGACTGATGTGCAGTAAATGCACGTCGCTTCCTCCCTCAACCCTATTCAATTCAATGTACTAGCCATCCCATTACCATAACATCAACCATTAATTCAAACACATATCCATTGCATAAATTCAATTCCATATCCATTGTACATTGCACCACCCGAATCATATCAAAACTTTAACAATAACCATATGTTAAACATTACCATATGTGCTTCACATATAATCCTTTAACCAAAGCGCATAGTATAGCAGCTAGGTCCATCACCTTCCATTTTTCACCATTATATATACCTTAATGTTTATATATAATCTCTTTTGTAATAACCTTAGGACTTATCCATTTCCTTCTTTTTTTTTTCAAGCTCCCATATCATAATATTATCCTTTTGCATAAAATCATGTATAAAATCATTAATTAATGTTAATGCATAACATAACACTTGTAAAAAAAATAATCCTTATATCCATAGAACTACCCTGTATTGCAAGTGACCATCAACAACATTTAGCAATAATATATCAACCAAATATGTTGTCAAAATGAATGAAACCAATACTTGCATCATCAACTATAGAATAATATGTAGGCATCATTATAACAGAAGAAAACATATAAGCGTAACATATCCATCATAGCACCACTAGTCTACAAGGGGGTTCCACCTACTAGTTAATTATTATTATCATAAATAAATAATAGATCTTAGCAATCATTTGCGGGCAATATTCATCATTGCAATTTTCAGCATAAAAAACTGGCAACTCCATAGGGAAATCTATTTCCAACAGATTAAGAACTCAATTTTTCTAGTTTCACAGATCAATTGAACATTAAATCAATGAAATAGACATCATAATGATTATGCAACAGGGGGAAGTGAGCGGTTTAAAGGAAAAAATGATTTGGGATTTTGGGAATAACTCATGGAAAGTGTTAAGTATGAGGGGCTTTATCCTTGTATGCATAATCATCGTATTTATCATAGTAAAAGAATTCTTAACTTCAAGGAGAAAAATTTTCTGGTGTGCTCTTTTGAATCTTGGAGAGGATGGAAGAAAAGGAAAGAAGAAAAGCGATAAAACCAACTATCTTATCTAACAATAGTTGAAGTAGATAACAATTTCAATGATGTCTTCAAGGGGGGACATCATGACAGTTGTGTAACCTGATTGTTATTGATTAGCAATACTTGCATAATAGCGTCACCGTGGAAAAACTGATCCAACAATTTTATTTATGACAAGAAAAGAAGACAATAAAAGAAATAAAACAACAAAAATGAAACAACAGAAGGAATAACAACGAAGTAAAATCAAAGCAAATAAACAGAACTATAATACAAAAAAAATTCCATACAACATTTAAACTTTCAAGTTGGTTCCACATAGTGTTTTAAGTGGGAACTGTTGGTTCTATAGGAAAACAATCTCTCTTGCAAGTCCTTTAGGATATAGTAATTTGCGCCCAGGACAAAAGCGGTCTTAAAAGGACCCAACCCTAACTTTTGGAACTTTGAATGTCTTCCTCTATTAGCATGAGATGAATCCCACAACAATACCTTCTCATTAACCTTAAATTTGACAGCTTTGGCACTTTTATTGAAATATATTTTAACAGTTTTCTATATTCTCTTTATGTTATCCAAGGCAAAGGTCCTTTGTTCCTATAAAGCCAAGAGTGCATTAATTCTTTGAGAGATATTGGAAGAATTTAATTCTTCAACCTATAGCATCATCCTTAGAGAAGAAAGTTCCAACTCGGTAAGCAGAATGGCTTCTTGACCATAAACAAGCTGGAAAAGAGTGCAACCAGTGCTCACCTTGGTGGTAGTGCGATCTGCCCAAAGGGATTAAGTGAGGAGAGTGTGCCATTGGCGAGGCTTATCTTCAATGAGCCTCTTGATATTTCTAACTAGATTCTTGTTAGTAGACTTAGCCTGCCCATTTCCTTGGGGATAATAAGCTGATGAGGTAAAATGTTTAACCCCCAATTTAGCTAGAAACTGGGTCATCTTAGAAGAAATAAAAGTGAGACCGTTGTCTATAATAATTTCTGAAGGAAGACAAAATATGGAAAAAAATATTAGTCTCAAGGAAATAAATCACCTTCTCATCCTGTGAATTCTTAAGTGGGACAACTTCAGTCCATTTCATAAAATAGTATGTGGTTGTTAAGAGAAAAACATGCCCTGCTAAAGAAGGAGGATTAATAGGACCCCTAAAGTCCATACCCCATTTTGAAAAAGGAAATTCAGGGAGAACAGGTTGTCAATGCATGGCCGAAAGACATTCTTTCCCAACGAACTTCTGACACTTGTCATAAGATCTTGAAAATTTGTAAGAATCACGAAAGATTGAAGGACAATAGTACCCTTTCCTGATAATTTTAAAAGAAGTAGTTTTAGCAGAAAAGTGACCTCCTACATGAATAACAAAATTTGAAGATCCATGAATATCTTATAACAATTTTTGTGCTTCCTCATTATTCACACAATGAAGTAACATACCATCGACATATCTCCTAAACAAGAAGTCTCCTAAAATGACATATCTAGAAGATTCGAGATGAAGCCTTCTTCTTTGATGAGTATCCAAATTATCTGGACATATTTGATTTTGAAAGTAATACACCAGATATTTATACCAAGGATGTTCATCTACATGAAGAATTTGACTATCAATGTAAAATAGTGTTGATAGAGAGCTATCTTGTTCATCAATTTATTCACTTGATTTAGCATGCTGAGATAATTGAAGGGCTAAGTTACGTCCCTTGATAGTTTTAGAATTCATGGTGGTTAGATCATGCTCCTAGATCTTGGAAAGCCAATGTGAAAGCTTCCTTGAAAGATAAGTCTGTGAGAGTAAAAACTTGATAGTAGGGAAAGAGACTTTTACCAGCGTGTGCTTACCTCAGATCAAGTGGCGAAATTTTTCAATAGCTTTAATAAGAGAGAAAGCATGTTTTTCACTATAAGAATATTTAAACTGGTCATCTGACAAGCTTTGACTCATGTAAGCCACTAGATTTTCATTAACTTGGTCATCATATTGCATGAGGATAGTAGAAACTGCTTCCTCTATGGCATTAGTATATATAATAAGTTCTTTCTCAAAATCTGGCTTCGCCAAAACTGGTGTGGAACTGATCGCCTTCTTGATCCTTATGAAATAATTTTTTACGTCATTCGTCCAAGAAAAGGAGCGATCTTGCTTAATAATATTGTGAATTGGTTTGACCATTACAACAAAATTAGGAACAAACCTACGAACAAAGTTGATAATACCCATAAAGGCTTGAACCTAATTTTTGGAAATAGGAGCAAGAAGATTTAGGATAGCAGCAATCCTTTCAGGATCTATGCTTATTCCTGAATCAGAGACAATGTGCCCAACGATATTTCCCTTGGTAACGTCGAATAGAGACTTAGAAGGATTTAATGAAATGTTGAATTTCCTGCATCGCGTGAGAATCTTCCTAAGATGACCGAAATGATTTGATCGATTTTTAGAATACACAGTTAAGTCATCAAGATAAACCTGAATAATTTTGTCAATTAAATCGTCAAAAGATATTTGCATAGCTCTTTGGAAATTGGCACCTGCATTAGATAGGCCCAAAGGCATACATTCATAAGCGAAAGTGCCCCAACGTGTAATAAAAGTGGTTTTATATTTATCTGTCCTTTTTACCTTGATCTGATTGTAACCAGAAAAACTATCAAGTAAGGACATCATCTATGACCGTGCAACTTGCTACAAAATCATTTCCATATTAGGGAGAAGAAAATGGTATTTTATATTATCCCTATTCAATGCGTGAAAATCAACACATAATATAAGCTGACCAGTCGCTTTCCGAACGGGAACCAAATTAGAAACCCACTCAGAATACTTAACAGGGAAAATTATCCTAGCCTTCAAGAGTTTTTCCAACTCCTTTCGAATAGTTGCTTCCAGTGCAGGGTTAATGGGTCTTTGTTTTTTCCTAACCGGTTTTATGCCCTCCTTGATAGGAATTGAATGTTGTATAAGAGCAGGATCAAAACCACAAAGATCCTCATAAGACTAAGCAAAAACATCTTGAAATTCATGAAGTAACTCAGTGAACTTCAATTTTTCTTCATCAAAACATTGGGCACCTATATTAACATTCTTTGGACAGTCGGGTGTCCCAATTTTCAAGGAAATGGTTTCACCCACTTTCCTTTTTTACTCCTCTTCTTTATGTTTTTCATTGTTTCCTACATCACTCGATGAAAATGAACTTTCTAGAGGAGTCAATCCCTTAGTAATTTTGTTATCTTCCATGGATATAATATCCTTATGCTTAAAAGGTTCATTTTGTATTAAATCATAGATGCTCTCATCACTAGGGAAGACCTGCCATGACTCTACAATGTCAGGGATATGAGGATGGTACAAATATTGAAAGGTGAAATCAGGTCTTTGTGGCAGAAGTTGTCAAGTAGGAGAGTTGTAAAAACAGCTAACATGTCAGCCATTGAGCTCAATTCCCTTTTAACATGAGTGATGTTGAAAGATAGAAAGTTCAAGATAAGTTCCCAAATAGTTTGGGTGTAACGTTTCAGTAACTTGTTGCTAGGAGAATATATCTTACGTACAAGGTTTACAACAAGTTTGGAGTCCCCAAAAAATGTAAGGTGACCACAACCTAAATTATAGGCATTTTCAATGCCTAGCAGTAACACTTCAAATTCAGTGACGTTGTTTGTGCAAGCAAACTCTAACCTATAGGAAAATTTGTGAATTTTATCCACAGGAGAGTACAAGACAATACCTACTCCATTTCCTTCATTGGAGCATGAACCATCAAAGTGCATATGCCACATCCCATCCTCTATGTCGATTTGTTCCAAGCTAGTGTTGTCCTCATCTGCAAAGATGGAATACACTCCTAGGTCCTCCTCGATATAATTTACATTAGGCTATGGAATGATTTCTATATAAGGTGAAATTCTTCCCTCCCTTAGGACTATAATGTTTTTACCATTATGAGGAATGGATAATTTTTTCCCATCGAGTGAGAGGTATCCACCCGTCAAATCTTTCCAATCTCTTCCTAAGATGATTGAATAATTACTCACTAGCATGTCAATTACCTAAATATTAAGGGTTGTCCTTATTTTAGGATGTGTGCACAAAACCAAGGTCATGTCCTTGATTTCACCTATGGTCGATTGTTGTAAAGTATTATAAGAGAGCATGTTTCTAGCATTTTCATTTGTACAAGACAAGCCTAGCTCTTCCATAATAATTTTCGACATTACACTTGGGCCCGAACTGTCCTCAATCAAACAAAAATGGGCTATTTTGTCCATAACATTTACAGAAATGAAAAACATGGGGTTTTTTACAGGGTGGCTAAAATTATGTACACCTACTTTATTTATAGTTGAATCCTCTTCATCTACCTCTTCAGAGAGATTGGCTACGATGGAAGCTTTTCCTTCCATGATATTTTTCATATGCTTTTTTTGCTCACGGACGGAAACCATGTCTAGGAGGGTATAATCAGCTTTAATATTAGCCAATTGATTGAAATTGTTGTATTTGGAAGAGGGAAGAGGGGAGGGGGTTCCTTGACTATCAAGAGTTTTAGAAACCTATACAATGGAAGCTGGTGAAGATGAGCTTGGGATAGAAGAATTGCGAGGAGGATCATATTTACCTTTCAAAGCATAGGATTTATTTATAGTATTTATGATCATGACATCCTCTGGTTCTGCAAAATCCAGAAAAACAATGGTAGTTTTAGGCCTTTTACCAAATATTTTATCTCTAGCACTCTTCTTTACCTCACAAGTACTTTCCTCATGATGTTCCTCGCAAAAGTTACACCAACTACGAAGCATGATGGCTTTAGGTTGAAAGTTATTTTCACTAGGATTCCTAAAGGGTGGTGAAGAAGAAGATGAGGCCCCAGGGGTAAGTGAAGGGACATTTCCATTTCTCTCATATACTATCATTTGATTATTCATGTCTTGTACAAGATGTACGAGGGTGAACATATCCATCTATTTAACCGAATCTCCCTTGGGAATACCTGTTATTTCAAGTTGTTCTTCATACTCTAAACAAGTATGCAGAGAAGAACCAAGATTGTTGATAGCTTTTTATTCAATCCTATGATGGTAGGGGGAAGGTAGAGCATTATAATAATGCATAAAATCAGCTTGGTTCTAAGGGAGAATAAGTTCAAGAATTTGGTTATATAATTTGGTGAAATGCAAGTTGAAATACTTGATAGTCTCACCATCTTTATAAGCAATGTTATTATACTCATGTAACTGCTCGGTTGGGCTCTTAGACTTCCCATAGGTAGATTTGAACCAATAAACTAACTCCTCCCAAGTGAAAAGAATATTGGGAGGAAGATCAAAGAAATCGATCGATGCCTCCCCTTCAAGGTAATTAACAAATAAGTGCATACAAGTGTCATTGTCATTGGCTCCTATGTTGTGACAGGCATTAGAAAATTCCACTAATTTTTCATTCATAGTGACCGTGTTATTTCTTGAAAACCTAGGGAGATGGTCTTTGAATTTTGGAAGTGGACGAGTAGAGGGTGCTAGGTTTAGAGGAGAGGAAACATGCCACGTAGTAGTAGTAGCATCTTCTTCAAATTGAAAGAGACCATACTTATTTATGACCTTAGTAGGATTGGTGGTAGATTGGATAGGAATTTGATGACTATACAATATGCCAATCACTGATGAGGCCAAGAATTGAGGAGTAGAAGCACCTCCAGTGCCACCAGAGCCACCACTAGATGCCATCTTGTGAACAATAGATACGGGAGAGAAATATGAATTGGTTGAATCAGATAAAGTTCTCCTTAGAGTACTTTGTTGGGTTGACAAAACAACATTTCTTCTTCCTATTTCAGCAATGGGGTTAATCTCAGGTGATAAACCTCTTCTTCTCCTAGAGATGCGAGGGTTTAAAAACATCAAAAGAAGATCAAAACTTTAGGAAAAATAAAGCTATGGTTGATTCCTAGGCCATCTTTGCCTAGCTTCCCAACGTTCTCGGACACTTATGTCTTTCTCAATCACTGCCCATGAGCGTTCAATCTCAACCCGGGTATTAGCGGTCTCTAAGATGGTGTTAAATAAAGTTAAAGAATGTTGTTATGATCTTTAAGACTGGGTTTGATATTGGGATTCCTTGTAACAATTACAATCATGAAGAAAAGAAACAGTCAAAGAATCAAAAGAAGAAATATAAATGTATTCAATGATAATCAAGTATACAATCAACCAAAGAGATATGGAAGATCTCCCCAGTATGGTCGCCAAAATAAATGTTGAGGAAAATATATGATTTTATCTTACTCAAGCATTTTTTAATCCCGTCTGGCTAAGGCAAGATAATCAAGAATATCACCCTATGTTTTATAGCCTCAAAAAGTATTTCCCAATCCACAAGTATTAATTACAAGGGCTTAGGATATTTTTTTAAATGAAAAGATTGTTGCAAAATATAAATTTTTTATATAATTTTCTGAAAATATAAATATTGCATAAAGTAAATGTGGAGATCAAAAGTAAAAGTAACCAAGTCACATATTAACACAAATGAGACAGAATAGCAATCTCTTTATTTCATTCCAAGAAATCAAAAGTGTCTTTCTCTTTACAAAAATCCTTTTGAGGGCATGGACCAAGGTCAAATTTAGATATCCCCGATGAAAACCATACAAAAGGACTCTGACAAGAAGTAAAAACTGAACTTTAAAATATGAATCAGCTTGCCATAGACTACTATCAATTTGACTATGCACAATATCCTTTGTCAATTATGAAATTTAGTCCATAAAAAAACAAGTATACACAGACTATCAAAGATAGATCAACACCTCTGAAACAAGCATCTTAATGATATGGTTCATATCTGAACCTTGTTGTCTACAATAGGACCCTGCTGTCAAAAAGAGAATTAGGCATTTAATGAATTGAACAATGAATTAAAAC
>SNQJ01S0084939.1:34457-66193 GCA_010110895.2 Picea sitchensis
AAAATAATAATAGACCTAGTATTAACCACCAACAATTGACTTCCAGCACCGATTGACACAACCCATTGTCATCAAAATAATAATCGGGCCCGATTTAATCACACACAGGTCTTCAACAATATAATCGGCACAAATCCTGATTTGAAAGCAACATTTCATCAAATAACATGTAACATTGACCCTGAGATTCATGTACATTAAACATGTACAAACTTCCCTTTAAAAGAATTACCCAACAATTGATAGAGCCCATAAAAATGCCCGAGGAAAAGAAGAAACAAGTCAAGCTGAGTAGAACCAATTCGTGCTTAATAAAATATAACTAATATCACACACATGTGCCTTTTAAACTTTGATAAGACCATAGTCGTGTGAGGGTTTAACACAACAATGGAGGAAATAACCATAAATCGACCAAAAGGAAATTCCTTGGGGATGTAGATAACCTATACCCTTTTCTTTTTCAAACAAATTTATCACAGAGAGGAAATAAGAGAGGCTTGATCAAGAAATGGTCTTTGAAGTTAGAGAGATCTCGTGTTTTTTTTTTTTTCCCTTAAAGTTGTCACAGTAATCAAAGAGTAGTCTTTTGTAGAACAGAGATCATGTTCCCTTTCTTTTAAAATCACCACAGTCATTTAAGTTATAACCCAAAAACTTGACAATGAGGGAAATCAAATATACAGTTAGCCACCTCCATTAGATAATGAGAGGAGAGATTCACTTAAAACATTGTGGAAGAATGTCTGAGAACAGAACCATGACATGACCGAACACAACCCGTGGCCAACCCAACACAAATACGAACTTCTATTTAAATAACTAGGTGATTCCCAAAACCCAACTGTGCCATTCGCTCGACAATAGTGATAGTGAAGTAATTTCTATAACAAACGACAGATCAGGGCTCAACCAAACAAAGCAAGAATAGTGAAAATGGAGACAGTTGCATTGCAACCTGGAGGAACAAATCATAAAAATGACCAAAACAAAAAGGGTTGACAACAACTAATACCCAGACTAGTGGTAAAAACCCACACAATAAAACTTTGAGCTTGTTACCCGTTGTCATCATTTTTCACAGAGAACCATAATAAAAACCCAAGTTGACCAAGATTTTCTTTTAAACCAATAACCAATGCAAAGGCTTTACAAAGAAATAGAATCTATTCCTTTCCTTTAAAACGCCAACATTCCAGAGTATTCACAGAGAAACCCGTAAGCACAACACTGATACACAGTCAAAACTCAAGAAAAACACAAAACTTATGCAATCATGAGCCAACAATCGATTCATAATACAGAGGGACCATCATGGATGGAAAGTAAAGGAGTTATACCTGGAAAAATCACTTCGAGGGAAGAGTTGGACTGTGTTTTTCCTTTCAAAACCAAAAATCATGGAGTTTCCACAACCACCAAAGCCGAAAAACAAAATGCAACTATGGCTAGAGTGACGAGCTTGAGGGTGGTTTGGAGTGATGTGAAGTAAATGCAGATCGCTTCCTCCCTCATCCCTATTCAATTCAACGTACGAGCCATCCCATTACCATAACATCAACCATTAATTCAAACACATATCCATTGCATAAATTCAATGCCATATCCATTGTATATTGCGCCACCCGAATCATATCAAAACTTTAACAATAACCATATGTTAAACATTACCATATGTGCTTCACATATAATCCTTTAACCAAAGCACATAGTATAGCAGCTAGGTCCATCACCTTCCATTTGTCACCATTATATATACCTTAAGGTTTATATATAATCTCTTTTGTAATAACCTTAGGACTTATCCATTTCCTTTTTGTTTTGTTCAAGCTCCCATATCATCATATTATCCTTTTGCATAAAATCATTAATTAATGTTAATGCATAAAATAACACCTATAAAACAAAATAATCCTTATATCCATAGCACGTCCCTGTATTGCGAGTGACCATCAACATAATTTAGAAATAATATATCAACCAACCATGTTGTCAAAATGAATGAAACCAAGACTTGCATCATCAAATGTAGAAGACTGTGTATGTATCATTATAACAACAACAAACATATAAGCGTAACGCATCCATCATAGATCCACTAGTCTACAAGGGGGTCCCACCTACTAGTTAATTATTATTATCATAAATAAATAATAGAGCTTAGCAATCATTTGCGAGCAGTATTCATCATTGTGATTTTAAGCGTCAATGCGGTGTTATATTTTTAAGAGCCTTTGTGGGAGTGTGATTTACTATGTAACTTGCAAAGCTTATTGCTTCCACCCAATACTTTAAACTTAATCCCTTAGATTGGATCATACAATTAGCCATTTCTTTTAATGTTTGGTTCTTTATCTCAGCAACACCATTTTTTTGTGGTGTATATGGAATAGTGTGTTGCATTTGGATGCCCTTTGTAGTGCAGTAACTTGTAAAATTATTGTTCACATATTCGCCTCCATTATCTTTTTTTTAATTTTGAATTTGATGTTCAGATTGCTTTTCTACAAGGGCCTTGTAGGCTAAAAAAATTTCAAAAACTTCTCTCTTATGTTTTAAGAAGTAAACCCAAGTACGTCTTGAAAATTCATGAATGAAAGTTAAGAAATACTTGCACCTAGAAAAATAAGGAGAAGAAAGTGGACCACACAAATCACTATGAACAAGATGCAAAGGGCTCGAGGTGTGCCAAGAGGCATGTTTGTCAAAACTATCCTGATGATGTTTGTTGAGAACACAACTGGCACAAAAACCATCTCTACATGAAACAGGAGGAAGACCAGTCACCATCTACTAATTACATAGTTGCTATAATGAGCAATAGTTTAGATGACCAAACTACTCATGCCAAAGTTTTCTCAAGTCATCTCTATGAGCAACAAAAGTTGATGAAAAAGATAATGACCCAAAGTTGTCAAACGTGTACAACCTGGTAATATCATCATAAATTCCAATTGCAAGAACATGCTTATGATCTTTTAGATCCTTGATTACAACTTGGTGAGGTGAAAACTCTATGGTTTTACCTTCATGTGAATGAGTGATTTGATATACTGGTATAAGGTTACAAGAAAGACTTGGAACACATAATACATCATTTAAATGACCATTATCTACTTGAATTGTTCCAGATCCTACAACACTAAGAGATCTATCATCACCAATAAATATTTTCTTGGTGTTACATTTATTGAGAGAATAAAATATGTCTTTATCCTTAGCCATATGATAAGATCCTCTAGAATCAATAAGCCACTCATCAGAAGAAGAAGTAGAAGTTGTATTAAAGGAGAAACCAGAAGAAGAAAGTGCATGTCCATGAGAAGAAGAAGAAGAAGTAGAATCAATACTGATGTTGTGCTTCTTCATCATTGCTTCTAAAGTTTCCATATTATTGAAACATTTGGACACATCATGACCATGTTTATCACAAAAGTTGCAATGTCTATTAGTCTTCTTATTTTTATATTTTTCTCCTTTGTCACCATTAGGAGATGAATTTTTCTGGGCAGGTTTGGGACCCTTATGTTGCTTGTTGTTGTAGCGAGTATGTTGCTTCTTGGGATACTTGGGTTTATCTTTATTCTGGGCGACTAAGACTTTGTTGGAGGTACCTTCTGTGATCATCACTCCAAGTTGTACAAGCTTATCTTCCTCTCCAATTAAAGCATCACAAAAGGACTCAAGAGTGGGGTTTTGATAAGCTTTCCCTAGAGCCTCTCTAGTGGCATAAAAGGTAGATACAAACAAAAAATATTCACTACCTAGCTTAGAAAGAATAAGATAGATGCAATGCTCTTCCTCCATCTTTATCTCACATTCTTCACATAAAATTCTGAGTGGTTTAAACTTAGATAGATAGTCTCCAAGGAAAGAAAAATAACTTGGACTTAAGGTCAGTACTTGATTTTCTAACTGTTGTGCTCAAATAATATTGATTTTACCAAACACAAATTCAATATTTTCCCAAGCTTCATCGAGGTCATCAATTTCTTTAAGGTGGAACCTTAAATCAGGAGAGATGGACATTCCACTTAGTCAACGTGCTTCATCACTCCTATTAGCCCATTTGACTTTCTTATCTGCATCAGTGGGTTCTTTTTCCTTTCCCAAGGTAATCATGTACAAGCCTTTACTTCTTAATAAATCCTTGATATGAGATTTCCATTGGAAGTAGTTGGTGCTAGTAAGAAAAATATTATTGGAAGAAGCCATATTAAATATATAGATAATATGGATTTAAAAATTGAGACTGATGATCTAGATGGAAAGATCTCGAAAAATTATGTGGTTTTAAAAAAAAACAACACTAAAAGAGGACTTCAGATGTGAAAGTTATAACTTTTTAAAAAAAGGCATAAATGGTAACCAAAGGACCATGTGGTGGTGTAATTTTTTTTATGAAGTGACATACTTTTATAAATAGAAGTGGGGATCATTTTTACAATGAAGTTACTTTATAAAAGAAAATTTGCATGCAAAATAAATAACTCTAAAATAAAATATTAAAGCTACTTATAGTGATTCACTTTTATACTTGAAGTGAAATACACTTTACAACTTGAGCATGATTTTTTTTTCAAAAAAAATAACAAAAAAAGAGACTTGAACTCAAGACCTCTTACTTAATAAGACAACTTTTAACCAAATGGTATAGAAAAACATATTATATTGTTTAGCAAGATGATTTTGTTGTTGTTGTTATTGCTGTTGAAGACGGCCTTGGAGAGCATGCAAAAAAAAACTCTTTTCACACAAGAAAAAAAATTCGCTTCTCGATGACAACAAGGGTTAGATCTCGGTTAGCTTACCTGGAAGATGCACCTTTTCCTATTTGTTTCTGATTTTTCAAGACCGCACAGGGCACATGGAAAAGAGAAGATGCATATCTAAAAGAGTAGAAACCTGAAAACAAATAATATAAAACCAAAATAAAACAAAAATAATACTCCGCAAAAATTTAAAAATGCATATTCAGGCTTTATACCTCTGGATTTGACTGAAATGGTTGTATCTTGGGAAAATGGAAATCTTTTTGAGTGAAACGAAAAGTTTTCCTGACTGAAACGAGCTCTCTGGATGCAATGGAATAGTCCTCTTAGCCCATAAATGTATGGAAATGACATAAAATGGAGATGATGCAACTCATCTTCATGATCTCAATCTACAACAAGAGCGAGTCTTCAAACATGCTCTGATACCATGTTCGACAACATAGGTATTCCAACAAAGTATGAACACCTTTAGTAACCACTCACACAAACATATCAAATATCAACACACTGATGTTTTGACGCGGTAAAACCCCTACGGGCAAACGTCCACGGCCCCAGCCAACGCGGCCACTTGAAGATCCTCATGAAAATGATCCTCAGAAAATGATTCTCACAATCGATCCTCAGAAAATGACCCTCCATTCTCTTTAAATAGAGATCATGGACCAATTGGGTGCTAATCCATGGATCAATGGACGTATATCATGGAGAATATTAACCATCGGAACACTCTATGTCGAGAACATATCGTGACCGTTGGATTTCCTAACTACAAATGCATACTAAAGAAACACACTAAGAAACACACTTTTACCTAATGACACATTAGACCAAGTAGATATTAACCAACTCCTAAGTGTCTAAATATACGAATAGATGGGTTCTTTAAAGTAGTAAAAAATGCACATCGTTGCCATAAACTGGGGCATTGAGGAGTCCTCAAAAGCATCAAATGGTAGCAAACAAAAGAAAAAAAATAGAGATAAAAAGGACCATGAGAAAAAGAAGGAGTATGAAATACCTCATATAAAATACCTCATTTTGGAAAGAATCAGATCCCTTTGCTTGTTTCCCTCTGCTACTTGACATTTTTTGGCGTCCTAGGGCCAATTGTTTTCCTTGAGACTGTGGAAAATCCGTTCTCTTTGCTCCATACATTTTGATCCCTTCCCTTTAATTGTTATAAACAATAGTAGTGCGAAATGGATGGACAGGGGTTTGATATTCATCTCTAGTAGGGGGTGAATGATATGCACAAATTAATTCATGATTGTTAGAGGCCGAATCACACCCAAAAATCTGTTAGCTTTTATAGCTTGGGAGGTACTCCGCATATTTTGTCTTGAATGCGGAAGTGACCTTGTATGTACACTACTAGGAGCTTGACTTTGTAATAGGTTTTTATAAAGTTGTAACAAAATGGTTCTATTATTAAAGTGACTTTTTATTAAGTGTACCTTCTAATATTGAAGTTACTTTATTTCCTAAAGTGCACTTATGTTATAAAGTGAATTTGTACTTTAATATTTTAAGTGATTTATTTTGGAGGGAATGAACCATGTCACTTGATCATGTAAAGAAAAGAATAAATATTAGCCTTTGGATTTAGGGATGGGGAAGATGAAAAGACACTTGGAAGGTGAAAGATCACTTTCATATTATAAGAGAATTCCAAGGGTCGTGTGCAAGACTAGTGAAGAAGATTGAAAGAGAGTGAGAGAGAGTTTGAAGAGGAAAGTGGGTAGAAGATTTTTGGCACAGTTTCCAAGGGAGATTGGGCACATTTCCCAAGGAGGAATTTTTTTTTAGGAGATGATATTTTTTATTGTTGAGGACAGGTTGTATTGTATGGATCCGTACAAGCCATACAACAACAAATTGGGCATGAAAATTGAGGCAAGTGAGGGGACAGATTTTGAGGCAACATTTGAGGGATTTTTGTTGGAGGATGGTCGTACAAGAGGGAAGGTACAACAACCTGTTGAGGGAATGATTTTTGAGGTGTTGATTTCTGCAAGGCCGTACAACTGTATGGAATATGGCATGATTTTCTAGGCAGCAAGTTGTGGGACAGCTTGTGTTTGTAAGTTATTCTCTTGGCTACTAAATGTAATCTTGTTGATGATATGTATTTTCCTTAAGCTAATGTAATATTTCTCTCTCTCTTTGGGTCTCCCTACATTGGGGTTTTCCCTGGATGGTTGCCTAAATTTCTGAGTTTTACATGGATGTGTGACTGTTATTCATTGTTATTTTTTCGACTGCAAAAGTACTTAACAATGTGTATTTCTTCTTATGGTATTTTATGAATGTGGGTTTAATAGATTTTAGAGTTCATTTAAGACAGTTATCTCTAGGTTGATAAGTGTATGACATAATTTGTGTATGTTGATTTTGTCATTAAATTTCTACATGGTATAAGAGCTTTGTCTCTAAGTGACAGTGAGCAATGTTATTTTTGGGCAAGATTTGAAGGAGGAAATATGTTGGTTGTTTTCTTTGAACAATTGACAGGGAGATGGTTGTTTGCATCAAGTATGAGGACTGGTTGGATGGAATTTCCAACTATTTGCAATGGAAAGTCAGGATGTTAGCTACTCTCAGAGAGAAAAAAATTGTAGCTTTGTCAGCACCATAATTTTTGTTCCCTCAACCGACCCTATAACTTTGAATTTACATGAGGTAAAGGAGGCCAAATCTCAAAGGCTTATTCTGGCTAGGGTGAAGGACCACCTTATCCCACACTTGTATGAGAATAAGACAACCAAAGATATGTGGGATGCACTGACAAACTTGTACGAGGCGAAGAATGAAAATTAGAAGATGGCCTTGAAGGATAAACTACATGATAGTAAGATGGGTAAGGGTGAGAGTGTGGATTATTATCTTACCTGGGTAGCTCAAGTGAAAGATGAGTTGGCTGCAGTTGGGGAGGTCATTTCATATTAGCCTTGAAAGGATTAACCAAGGAATGGGAATTCTTCGTGAAGTGTGTGGTGGGTCATGAGCATCTTTCAGATTGGAGTAGATTGTGGGACGATTTCACTCAGGAAGAGATCTGAGAAGGATATAAGAGCAGTGGATAGAAGGGAGATGGATTTGATGGAGAGAATGTTTCTCTTGCTACAAATGGAAAGGAGAAGAATAAAGGAAATTCCAAGAGGGACTTAAGTAAAGTCAGATGTCACTGTTGTAACCAGTTGAGGCACCTTGCTTTTCAGTGTCCTAAGAAGAAGAAGAAGAGGAAGGAACATGAGGGGCATGATACAACTGCTACAGTAGTTATGGAGGACTTTTCATCCAAGTTTGATATGGAATTTTTTTTGGTCACTCAAGTATCCAGTGTCAGTAGTGTTGGATTTGTGGGTGATAGTAGGTGGATTGTTGACAGTGGAGCCTCTTGTCACATGACATGAATATGGCATGTATTCCTTATTATCACAGAGACAGGTCTTGACTGAATGGTGGTGAGTGACAGAGGTATGGCATGATTTGTATGTGTAGTTGGAAGGGTTAGATTCCAACTTGAGCATGGAGGACTCTGGAGGTTGATCGAGTTCTATTTTTTCTGGGGTTGAGGGTTAACTTGCTCTCGATATCATCCTTGGAAGATGCTAGATATTTTACATTGTTCCACTGGGGACATGTATTTATCTATAGGGAGGGATTGGATCTGGTTGAACCATAACTGATTGGTGATCGGATGGATAGGTTGTACAAGTTGCAAGGACAACCCACAAGTTATGATTCAAAGTCAGATGAGGAGCATGAGGCTCTTGAGACTGCGGTGGGCCCAAGGATTCAGTATTTCATTCTGAGGGAAGAGAGGGAGTCTCTTCTGAGCACCGACAAGAGGCTCAACTGGTGTGATCAAACAAAATCTCAAGGTGGAGTGGATTCTCCTAGGAGCTCGGGGTTCAAAGTGGTTTCTAAGAGGATGTCTTCTGGTTCGAGTTTTGTGCAGGTGTTGAGGTTGGCTCCAGGTTCAAAGGGAGATCCTACTGTGAATAGTTTGATGCAACCAGATGATGGTGATGGAAGAGAGTACATCCCTCAATAAGAATGAGTATTAGATTTTATATCTCAAGAGGTACTCCACATAGTTTTTCTTGAATGTGGAAGTGACCTTGTATTTACACTACTAGGCACTTGACTTTGTAATGAGTTTTTATAAAGTTGTAATAAAGTGGTTCTATTATTAAAGTGATTTTTTATTAAGTGTACCCTCTAATATTATAGTGACTTTATTTCATAAAGTGMACTTATGTTATAAATTGAATTTATACTTTAATATATTAAGTGATTTATTTTGGAGGGAATGAATCATGTCCCTTGATCATGTAAAGGAAAGATTAGACATTGGCCTTTGGATTTAGGGATGGGGAAGGTGAAAAGACACTTGGAAGGTGAAAGGTCACTTTCATATTATAAGAGAATTCCTAGGGTAGTGTGCAAGAAAAGTGAAGAAGTTTGAGAGAGATTGAGAGAGATCTTGAAGAGGAAAGTGGGAAACAGATTTTTGGCACAATTTCCAAGGGAGATTGGACACATTTCCCAAGGAGGAACTTTTGTTTATGAGCTAATGTTTTTTATTGTTGAGGACAGGTTGTACTGTATGGATCCATACATGACGTACAACAACAAATTAGGCATGGAAATTGAGGCAAGTGAGGGCACATATTTTGAGGCATCATTTGAGGGATTTCTATTGGAGGATGACCGTACAGGAGGGAAGGTACAAAAAAATGTTGAGGGCATGATTTTCAAGGTGTTGATTTCAGCAAGGCCATAGAGTTGTATCGACTGTGGCATGATTTCCTAGGTAGAAAGTGGTGGGACAGGTTGTGTTTGTAAGTGATTCTCTTGGTTGCTAAATGTAATCTTTTTTTTGATATGTAATTTCCTAAAGCTAATATAATCTCTCTCTCTATCTCTTTGGGTATCCCCACATTGGGGTTTTCCCGAGTTGGTTTCCTAAATTTATGAGTTTTACATGGATGTGTGATTGTTTTTCATTGCTATTTTTTTCGCTGCAAAAGTACTTAGCAATGTGTATTTTTGCTTATGGTATTTTCTGAATGTGGGTTTAATACATTTCAAAGTTCGTTTAAGATAGTTATCTCTAGGTTTCTAAGTGTATGGCAAAATTTATGTATGCTGATTTTTTCATTAAATTTCTACAAAATCAAGCTCCCTCGATTTTCAAGATCTCTCAATTTTAGATTGTGAGTTCCAAGCTCCCACAATTTTCCAAGTTCCAAGAAATCCACGTAGAAGTTCCAATGGTGAAATTCGAATGCTTTACATTTTCGAATGCTTTACAATAGTGGTGAATGCACATTTGTGAATACTTTGTTTTTCATTGTGCGCAGGTTCTTTTTTATTTTTTTTATTTTGTTTGAATAGTCGACACTATATTGGGTTCCATTAGAGATGAATTTAGAGCAGAGTATTGGCCCAAAATGTAATCATGTTGGGGTGCTAAATCCGATGCTAATTACGCCCAGTTTAGCGTTGACTAATGGCCAAAAATGTAATCATGTTGGGGCAATTTAAATGGGGGATTACCATCCAATCTCCCAAATGACGTGCAAGAATTATATATTGAGCACACTTCATATGAACACATCTTATCATGTGACACCAATGAGATAGCAAGTCAATACACTAGCGTCAACCTCCTCACTTCACCTTTAATCCTACTTTGCATGTGATTAAGAGTTGTATAATGGTGGAGTTGAGTGATGCATGTGGCTCTATTTGGGTTGGAAATTGGACATGGCCTAACTTACTTTCCCTTTCTATATACCTCAAACCCTTCTTCAAGCATGAGCGATGGATATAGTTGGGCATTATGTTGGTAATTAGTTATGTTATTCAATTAGGAAGAAGGATGGAAACAATGGACCATTGACATTGCAAGAATGAGTGTTGTGTCTTGTCTAAGCTTAGAGAGGAAAGGATATTAGTGCATAGGTGTGAGAGGGAGATAACATAAGCATACTGTTCTATAATCGATCATTTGCTAAAATAGGTACAAATATGAGTTTGAGAGGCCCATTAAAAATAAAAATTGCACTAGGAACACTTACAAAGTTGGCATGACAAAGCACACACTAAAAATCTAAGAATGGGAGAAAGAAGTTAAAGAATTCATGGGGATATACCATAGTAAGCACTTGGAGTTTATTGAGTAGTGGTGATATTTGGAATTGTTGGCTGGGATAATCTTGGCCCATATAGACCTACCTCTAGAAGTAGTCTCATCCCCCCTCTTGTGGAATCAAACCCATCAAAGGAACCCTCCCCTTGTGAACTCTCTTCAACCTTGAAGGAATACAAGGACACAATGCACTTCCAAAATTAGCAGAGGTGGAAACCCATGCAATGGTATGCATTAGTTTGCAATGGTATTATACATATATGTTATGTGACTAATGCCATTGTTGTGTATTATAGGATCCAGAGGAGGCCATGGATAGAGGACATGGATGACATAGATCTACTAAATCAATGAGAAGAAAGTGGGTGGCCATAGAATCAGATACAGAATCTGCATATACAATAAAGATAAGAATACAAAGCAACCTCTCAGACCAATCTCTGACCAAGATTCTATATATGGGAATGACAAATGATGAAAATGAGACCTCATAATGAAGTTTCATGCAAACGTGGAGGATGTTGAAGATTATGTGGGGATGCCAAGCATTCTTGATTCTTGAAACCCCCGCATAGTGTCAAGGCATGTGTCTCATCTAACCATGTCAAATTTCGACGCATACAGGCATATTTTGAAGCAATTTCAATGTTGGCACCATTTACTGCTCACCATGCAATGTCAGTATATGACATTGGTGATGGGTGTGTTGGAAGACGTTCCATGAAATTTCAAGAGAGTTTCAACAAATATTCTATAGATGGGAATGACGAATGATGACAATGAGGCTGGATGATGAACATTGATGCAAACATGGACGATCTCAAATATTATGTGAGGAAATAAGAAATCCTTGAGTCTTGAAACCCTCACATACCGTCAAGGAATGTTTCTACTCTAACCATGTCAAATTTCGACGCATACAGGAACAGTCTGAATAAATTTCAATGTTCATCCCATTCATTGGTCACCATGTGGCATCGATGGATGACATTAGTGATGGGTGTGTTGGTCGAAGACATTCCATGACATTTCGAGAGACTTTCGATAAAGATTATATAGATGGTAATTATGACGAATGATGACAATGAGACTACATGATAAATTCTGATGAAAACATGGACGATCTCAAATATTATTCGAGGACGTCAGGAAATATCCTTCGATCTTGAGACCCTTGCATACCATCAAGGCATGTATCTAGTCTAACCATGTCAAATTTTGACCCATCCAGGAACAATTTGAAGAAATTTCAACATTGGCCCCATTCACTGCTCACCATGCAACATTGGTAGATGACATTGGTGATGGGCATGTTGGAAGATGTTAAATGAAATTTCAAGAGAGTTTCGACAAACATTATGTAGATGTGAATGATGAATGATGACAATGCGCCTGCATGATGAACATTGATGCAAACGTGGAGGATCTCAAATATTATGCGGGTACATCATGCATCCTTGAGTCTTTAAACCCTTGCATGCCATCTAGGCATGTGTCTATTCTAACAATGTCAAATTTCAATGCATACAGGAACAAATTGAAGAAATTCCAACATTGGCCCCATTCACTACTCATCATGCGACATCAGTGGATGACATTGGTGATGGGCGTGTTGGAAGATGTTCCATGAAATTTCAAGAGAGTTTCGAAAAATCCCTAAATTCCCTAACCCCTAATCCATTGACCCTTAAATCATAATTAATCCCTAATCCCTAAACCCTTAATCCCTCAACCTTAGTTAATCACTAATATCTTAACACAAAAGACCTAAATCCCCTAACCCCTAAGCCATTGACCCTCAAACACTTAAACCATAATCCCTAATCCCTTAATCCATAAACCCCTATGCCCTAAACACTTAAAAATTCATCCCCTGGCCCATAATCCCTAAGACATTAACCATTAAACTACCTAACCCGTAAGTGCCAAATCCCTTAGCTCTTGACTCTTAATCCCTTAAACCCTAACCCCTAATATGTTAACCCTTAATCATTGTACCCAAAATCCATAAATCCCATAATACTCAAATACCCTATCCACTTAACCCCCAACACCTCAACTAATTAACTATTTAGGCACATCCGACGCTAAATATGACGTTATTTTTGACGGTAAATCTGACGCTATTTCCTGTGGTAAACCTGACATTATTTTTGACGTTATTTTCGGTGATAAATATGGAGCTATTTACGGTGCTATTATTGCCTAATTTAGAACCTACATTTTTTGTTCAGAGTAAAAAATACCAGAAATAGCGCCATCCTGAAAAATAGCGCCGACATTTTCAAAAATTTGGAGAAAAATACACGAAAACAATATTTGGAAGGAAAAAAGGGAGAAAATCATAGGGATTTGTTGTAGTGATTGTGTACTGCTAGCCATATGAATCTCCCTTGATGTGATCCAGCGTACAAATGTGAATAATTTTGATATGGCATGTCATAGGTCCCAGGAAAAGTCATGGTTCACACAACCACACATGAGCAAAGGATAATAATGCTACAAAATAGGCACACACATCATTAATTTCCATACAATTGTGAGTCTGTAACATATTTTTACCAACATCGGTATAGAATAAGAATCATGTTTTCAACATACATACCCTTAGAAGGTTCAAATGGTCATGTGATTTCAACCCCGACAAATTCCCATCTATAGTGAAGCAACGTCATGGAGTCGACCCATATAAAGAAGGTACCTGCACACCTAATATAACATCCTTTTCCATAGAAATATCATATTTCTTCAAAATCCATGGGACATCACCTTCTTTAAAATACCAAGATGGACCAACCTCTCCTCTAGTTTCATTTCTTGGCCAATGTCTCGCTTTAGTATTTGAAGCAATAATATCTCTCCTAATAGCCAATGTGTCGGTTTTATTCCATGATATGTTCCTCCATAAATAAGATGAAACAATTTTGAATATATGCATGAGATCTAGTAAGTGGGAAATCTTAAGATGCTCCCAATATGGAGCTCATAAAATAAAAATTTCCTTTTCATCCCAATGGGCATTTTCTCAACATAGGTGTCAAAAAATTCAGGATCATCGAAGATAGGTTCCCCATTTTAATCAAAGAAATTTTCCATTTCCTTATCCTTCATTGTGTCATATGACCTATTCCAATATGTTGATGTCATTATTATAGGTCTTTGAGTTCTCTATGGTATATCATTGAAAGAAAATGCAACTCTTCTATAATGGTGGTCTTCTAGGAGGAATACCCTCGAACAGTCGTACACTAGATTTTGTAGGTCATTGGACCACCTAGCCTTTACATAAGGTCCACAACATTTATATGCAGGATACCCTTTTGTTACAAGACCTGTGGTTTTAACATATACATAGCATGTTAGTGTAAAAAATATAGTTGCACCAAATGAAGTATGCCAAATAAAATTACAGATATAAACAAATCGATGAACATGCCTACCAAAGAAAACTCTTAGTCCTAGATAATTGTGTGTGGTGTATTCACATATTCCATACAATGTAAATGACCTCTCCATTGGGATGGGTATTGATACATCATATACATGCATCCCTTCCCATAATTTGTTGCATTCATCGATCAATGGTTCGAGGTTGTGGGTGCATAGTTATATGACCCTAGGCTCAAGTTATCTAACTAATAAAACCATTCAGATACCAGTCCTTTTGACATCACCTACATGCAAGTGAAGTCTCACCCGAGGTATCTACTAGGACTACAGGAACCAAGTTTCTGCAGGGATGAGGGGATGTGAGGCCATCAATATGTTCATTCTTATTTGTATACCTCGTGTGCAATATTTGGTGTCTCTCATCCCTTGATTAATTAGAAAATTAAGTTATACAACACCATTATAATGCAGACTCTGACATAGACCATTCACTAAGATATTCAAAATTATTGTGCATCAATCATAAAATAAATAGATCTAGATCTAATCATGCATAAGTAGACAACCATGAAAAATCACATGAAAGTCACATTTAGACATAGGGCTTAACCTGGTTCACCCAATCCTTGGGCTAAGTCCACAACGATTGGCTTATTTATTATTCTTTCTTTCAATTAACTTGGGCTTGTGCACTACACTTACAATAGATACATCATGATATCATTCCCCATCCTGCCTATCTATTATGCAGTGAAAGCCTCTCTTTGCAATCATCTCTCCTAAACCTTCAGACATAAACGCTCTCTCATTCTTAGCCTATCTGCTCAACTTCAACAATCTAATCTCTCAGCCCATCAACAACTCCAAAAACCAACCTTATTCTTCCCGACCCATTACAAATTTATACATATAATTTAGGACTCAAAACCCTACTCTCTTATCCCAAAACCATATGACAACTCATGATGACTCATTACAACTCATGAAAAATCATTGTTCCGACATACTTTTCCTGCCTTTTGACCTGCATGTTTCTTTTTCATTCATAACTATTGTCCTTCCTACTTTTGCATGCCTATCTTCTTTTGCATGCCTTACTGTTGGTCTTCCTTCTTTTACACCAACCTCAAAACATAGTTCTTCGAATTGCCTATCCAACATGCCCCCAACATTCACCTTTGGCTCGTCCCAAGCCACTCAGGCCTGTTACGTCATGCTCCTCCATGCATCCATGAACTTTTGGAGGGTTTCCATTACTGTCACAACTTATTTCATTACCTTTGTTTCTTTTTCCAAAATTTCCTCTACGACCTACGCAGTCAGGGTCGTAAGTTTCCCCTCACTATCGTGTGTTGTTTTATTTATCGTGCCCTACGTAGTTTCCAATGCCCCTATCATTCTGAGTGCTTCATCATGCAGGGGTAGAAATTGTTGTTGAAGAGCCTTCTCCTCATCCCTTATCTTGTTTATCTCACTGTATGACTATATGTTTACCAGGATGGCCACTATTCTCTTATCTAGTGGAAGCATATTGATGTTCTTCGAGGCCTTTTGCCCCTTTTCCTACACATCCCTTAGTATTTCTTTGATGACCTACATCTCTAGATCCTCTACCAACTTTGTCAAACCTGCATTCTCTTTTCACATAGCTTTGCGCAATCCTCATCGAGACTCTTAAAATTTTCCACTAAGGTTATCATTTTCCTTTCCCTTTGCTCCTTTTTCTCAAGTGGTGTCCTTGGTATGGTGCGTTATTCCAAGTCTCTGATCCTGGTGTGGAATCCTTTAATGACTTCACTGATTTTTTAGAGTCATTCTTCAAGTTCTTTTACCACCATCAACACGTATGGAATCTCCTTGTAAACTTTTTGTATGGCCTATTGTATTCAATCTACTTTTTTCTCAGCCTCATCCTTCTCTTTCAATATTATCTTGCCCTTTTCCTTGGCCTCATCCTTCTCTTTCAATATTCTCTTGGCCTTTTCCTCAGCCTCTCTCTTATCCTATAAAGTAGTTGTATAATCTTGTTGCATCGCTTCCTTATTTGTTGTTTCCTTATCCAACTCACTTGATGTTGACTCTGGGCGTAACTATATTTCCTGTGAAATACATGTTTGCAATACTTGTAGTACTTTTGTGGGAATTTGAGAAATGACTAAGTCCAGATGACTTATTGCTTGCACCTGCTCCTTCATTTCTTCCGTGGTGAACTCAATGGCATCTGGGGAGATCTTCAAAACTATGCACCCTACTGCTATCTCTGGAATATGTGAATTGGTTTCCCTTGCTTCTTCAACCATGCTTGTTGGTTGGCCTTCATTAGATCTTCTCTCTAGCATCAGGCTCACTACCTCCAACCATTGTTGCAATGCCATTAGTTGCTCTTGCACCTTCTTGTTCAACTCTTCCTCCTGCCATGACACCTACTGAAATTCATCCTCCATGGCATCCCTTACTTGGTAATCGATCATGTCGATGTCATCATCGGTCAAGGTATATATGGTTGGTTCTTTGTGCACTTTCATCTTATTGCACGCAGATGAGGCGGGCCCCTTACCCTTGTCTTTTCTTTTCTCTCCTTCTTCCAGGTATGTCTGCATCATGTCGCCTACTTGTGGGATTGTCTATTGTGCATCATCTATGTCATTACCTTGTCCACTTCCTTGATCATTTCCCTATTCTTCTTCTTCGTTGTTAGGGTTCTCCTTCTCTGTTCTATTCGCAGGAACCTTCCAATCTAGATCCCAATCCTGCATGATCAGTTGGATGTCTTCTTTTTTTATCTTTTACTTTGTCTAGACCCATTCCTCTCTCTGGTCCTTCTTTGCTTGTACATAGATATGATGTCAGTATTCCCAGAACTGCACATCAGGGCATATGCCTCTACTAGTTGTGGTGAAATTTGTTGTGTATTCTTGATGCACTTTCGAATCCTTTCACCATAGAGAAATAAATCCACGTTGGTGTATGTATATCATCGTTTGTTAATCGTGTACCATAGGTTTTGATACTTATATTACAAGGATGGCTTCCCTCTTAAAACCAAGAACTACGCATCCTCTGGATCCTCCCATGCTGTGAACGCAAGCAAAATCAACAGCCATGGATAGTGGAATTTCATGCCTCTATTATGTGCTTCTGCACAAGTGATAAGGAATTGGTTTAATAAGAAGGGAGCCCAACTCATCGAGACCCCTTCAAAACACTTCTCTGCCACAACTATCACTCATGTTGGAACTTGGTCTTTCCTACATTTTTGTCGCAACTTACACACTAATTCCTGCATCACAACTATGACAGTTGGGTCGCATATGCTCAACACATCCAACCTGTGCACCCCTCTAACTCTGTGAAAATTCAGTCTCATGGACTCTGATAAAGTTTTTTCATTCTTTTTTCAGAAAACAATAGGGTGGGATCTTCCCCCTACGATAATAATCTTATGATCCTCGAAATCAGGTTTGTGTCTATTGAGATTGGTTTTTCCAACTAAAAATAACCACCATGCACATAGGTTAAGAGCAACTTAACACATGCATTCACCTTGTTTCTACTGCTGAAGTGTGGGATGTTGAATGGGTTGAGTATGCCTTCTCGCTACAATCCTATGGCCCATACCTTAGGCACAAGTATTCTCTAGAGTATGGTTTGTTTTTGGGTCTATTCTTAGATCCAAGTATTGATGTGGCACAATTTTAAGGAACTTTGCTGTGTCTGTGATATCATGGTCCACATAATTCAGCTGCGATACCTTCCCTAGCATGTCCTCATCAATGATGACCCCATCTGGTATGTCGGGTGTCACCAATTTATAGTTAGCAGTCTTCTACAATGTCACTATTGGGGCATCATCCTTCCTTGGAGGAATGTAGTCTCGTGGAAACCTTGTCTCCAATGATGATTCTCCCAGAGTCTCCTCAACCTATGGTTCTTTTTTTTGCGCTCTTGTTTGTGTTTTATTTGGTACTAAGGCTTCTTCCTTTGGTGGTTCCATTTCTATAATCCGATTAATAAGCGACCACTGCTTTGGCTATGTGGTTCCTCTCAAGCTCTGCAACTCTTCTCTCGTCTCTCTCTTACTCACATGTAACTCCAAATGACCAATGTTTGTCGACCCCTCATGGATTTTGTGTCCCTTTGATAGTTATCTACCTCCCTTCACATATAAATTAATTGTTTAATCCTCCAGTGGTGTGATGTATGCTTGATTTAATGATTCTTTATTACCATATCTTCCATTGTATTTTTTCCTCATACTGCCAGTCTGTCATGATCCTTGACAACTTTTTCCATTTATAGTTATGCGTCGTCTTTATGACTTGTCATTATCACTCTTTAATCGTCATTTCCTCCCTTTAATTATTTTAACGGTCTTGTCGGTCCGATTATGCATAATATCTTTGTCTTATTTGGTCATTCACTGCATAGTTCCTTGCTTCTTCATGTAATATCCCTGCTCGACATAGTTGTATCCATCTGCACAACATTCACTTCTTCAGTGTGCTTTTTGTTCTTTTTCTTTTTCCCCTTTTTATGTATTTTTCCTTTTTCTACTTTTTTTTTTCTTTTTCTTTCTCTTTCTTTCCTACTATAGTACAACTACTATGGTACATGTGTTCTTGCGCAACTTAGATCAATGCACAAGTTTTTGACCACCTATGTATATTTTCAGCTAACTTCCATTCATCAATAATCCCAAGAATTCTCCATTCAATGTTTGTAGTTGCACAACCCCTTCTTTTATCACATACTTAATCACATATGGACCTAACCAGTGCATCCTAAACTTCCCTAGGTGTTGCATGAACCTGTTTTCATATAACAATACTAAGTCTCCTACTTGGAATATTTTATGCTTGATATGTCTATCATGCCATGATTTTTCCCTTTCCTTCTGAAGTTGTTGATGGAATTCTATGACAAATTGGTCCTCCTCAAGTTGTAACAACTATGAAAATCTCTCCTCTACTATGCTAGAGTCTGACAAATCAATGATTTCTGCAATGCGCAAACTAGGCACAATAAACTCCATCAACATTATTACTTCTTTCTCGTATACCAACCTGAAAGGTGTCTTTCCTGTCAAATTTTTTCTCATGGTCCTATATGCCCATAATACTGTAGGAACCCTTAAGTCCCAATCATCTCTCCCTATGTTGCATATCTTTGTCAGTGCATTCTCCAAAATTTTATTATAGGATTCTACTATCCCATTTTCCTAAGGGTGATTCAATGTGCTCCTCTTATGATGAATTAGAAACTCCTTAGTCAATGCTGAAATTGTCTTATTCAAGAAATGTGTTCCTTGGTCACTAAGTAAAATGTGCAGAAATCCAAACTTTGTCACTACATTCTCAAACAAGAACCGCTCAACAGTCTTTACACTATAGTCTATAACTAGTGTTTCTTCTTCCCAACTAATCAAATACTTTGTCACAGTGATTATATAACTACCTCTAGATCTTCTCGTAGGTGGGTTTATAGGGCCAAAAAATTCTATTGCCCATTTATCGAATGCTTCTAGTGTAATCAATGGATGCAAGGGAATCTCATCCCTTTTATATGGTTTTCCCACCCTTTGAAAAGCATCTCATGTTTGACAGTATTCTTTAGCATCCTTGTGAAGTGTGGGCCACCATATCCCTACACACAAAATATTTTGTGTATTTTCTTTACCTGTGTAGTTTCCTCCTGCAACACCTTCATGCACTTATGATGATATTATTGATCTTTCATGCTCTACCACACATCATTGTAATATCCCATATGCATGTAACTTGTATACGTTCCTAGAAATTAACTGATAGTCGTATGCTTTAACCACAATTTTTTTCTTCTTTGCAACTTTCATGTTTGACAGAGCCATTCTTTTATTTAAAAATGACCCAATATCTGCAAAGTAGTCATTCACCATTTTGACTACAAATAACTGCACATCTGGAAAACTGTCATCTAGATTCCTTGCCTCTTCTCCTGATAGTATGCGCGATAAGTGATTTGGTTCTGCATTCAACTTCCCTTATTTCACAACAACCTCAAAATCATATTCTTGGAATAACAACAACCATCTGCATATTCTCCCCCCCCAACACTGACTTGTTGACTAAGTATCTTAGTGCAAAATGGTCTATGTACATTTTGAAATGAGAGCCCAACAAGTAGTGTCTAAACTTCTATAGTTCATATACCATAGCTAACCCTTCTTGTTCTATCGTAGTATAGTTATTTGTTGTTGTTGACAGTTTCCTTCTTGAAAATGCAATTGGATGGTCTATGTCTCCTTCTCTTGGTTGAGATAATATTGCCCCTTAATCTCTAGACAATGCATCCAAATGAACATGAAATGCCTTTCCCCAATCTGGAAATATCAAAAATGGTGAAGTTACTAACTTCTTCTTCGATGTATCCAAACCTTTATGAAAATCCTCATTCCACTGGAATTTAGCTTCTTTCTTCAACAACTTCTCCATAGGTGTTGTAATCTGTGCATAACCCTTAGTGAACTTCTTGTAGTATCATGTATGACCCATGGTTTCCCTCAACTTCCTCACTGATGTGGGTGGTTGTAAGTCCAAAATTATTGCAAATACCACATGCCCTAAAAACATTCCAAAAGGAACGTAGAAAATACATTTCTTCAAATTCAAGGAGATCTAACATTGTCTACACCAATCCAACATCAACCTGAGTACTTCTATGTGATATTTCAATAGACTAAAGACATTCCAATAATCCAAGTAAACTCCAAGGAACTTGTGAATAAACTCCTTAAAGGTTGCAACAACTACTCTTGAGAAAATTGTTGGTGCATTCTTCAGCCCAAAAGGCATCATTGTATACTAATAGTTTCCCCATTCTATCGCAAAGGTAGTGTTATGCATGTCTTCCTGCGCAATCCTTATCTAGTGATATCCTGAAAAATCCATCTATTAAATAATAAGCCTCCTTTCCTCCTACATTTTCTAGCACTTTGTCTGTGAACGATGCTGGAAATGGATCATGCAGACATGCATCATTTAGCTTACTTCGGTCTACACAAATATTGATTCCCCTTATTTCTTATCCTGCAATACCATTGGACTTATCCATTCTGATTCCACCACTGGTTCAACAATTCATGCTTCTAACATTCAGTCTATCTATGCCTTTACCTTCTCTTTATACTTCGGATTGAGCTTGTAGGGTCTCTATCTTACTGTCTTAGCATCTGTTTCAAAGGGATCTTCATTTCTCCTAGCTCACCAACTATCCCCTTCATCTTCTAAAAAGTGTTTGGCAATAGATCATGGTACTCACATAGTAAGTCTATAATCTTCTCCATAGTTTCATCATTCCAGTAATCACCTAGTTTCCCAAACTTTGTATTTTATTTTGTTATGATATTTTCCTTCCATGCTTTTATTGGCTGTGTATATGCAACATATTCAAGCTCTGGACCTTCTACTGCATGTTCCCCCTTAGTTTAAGGTACTTGTATATTCCTGGGATCCTCCTCGTATGGTTCTTGTTTAGCAACATTATAACATTCTAGTAATTCATGAACAATAATAGAAGCTCTATGTGCACTATAGACACATACTGCCTTCATCGAGTCTTCTTTTGGAAAAAAATTGTTTCTAATGACCTGCAAGGCTATATCTAGTAATGGATATTCATGTTAAAAAGTAAATGTTACCTTAAACCTTTGAATTAGATGGTAGCAATCATATGTTTCTCTGTGCATTTCTAGTTCTAGGTACCAATTATTTGGAATTGTATCCAATGTATCTATGAACCTATGTGTCCATTCCTTCTTTGATGTAAAACTTCATATGTTTCTGCACTGTGCAATGTGTTCTATCAAGTCAGTTAATCCTGCATATTTCTGCGTATTCCATTCCACCTCAGTGCCAAATATGACTTTCATGAATCTTCTAAACTACTGCCAGTCTTTTATTTCTTCTTTATGTGAAGCCCACCATTTTGATAGCGTAGCTTTCAAGGATACATCTAATGCCAATAATATTTGTTGTTTAAGTATCTTTAACTCAAACACGTGTACAAAAGAGTCCATATTAGTCAAACCATCATACTTAGGTGGGTCATATAGCTTTGTTCCAATCTAGTGCAATGATCGAGTAATGCAGGCACATGGTCTGGTGGATTCTTCATGCATCCTTTACTTCCAATGTTCCATACCTTCCTCTGAGCCCGACGCACACAAAATAATTCTTCTCCAACTTAGTGCACCATCTGTAGTGGGATTAACATAGTCATCCATTCACACAGTCATATTATACAAGTTTTCAATATCGTTCCCTTTTGTTGGCTCTATGTACCTTGTTCCTTCTATCAAATCTAATGGTGTGGTAAATTTTAAGTCTTTAAACTCAAAGATCATTTCCCTCCTCTTCAAATTAATAATTGCCTGATTTTCAAAGGCCCATTCTAACCCCATTAATGTTGGATATGGCTGGCTATCATCCATGATCTCAATGATTTCAAAATCTTCTACACTGTGCACCCCATATATACTCATAGGTGTCCCTACTAATCGGCCAATTGGTACTATCTTGTGTTGATTTTCCAATCTCAACTGGACAAAAGACCAAATTAACTTGGGTTTTCCCATCATTTCCCATGTTTTCTTTGGTAACACATTTACATCAAAACCCAAGTCTAAAATGACATTTTCTACATCATATTCTCCAATCTACACACTTATTCTAAACTCTTCATTGGTCCTCTTTTTGTGCAGTACCTGATTCACTACCCTATGCATGGTAGGAAATTCCCTCTCTTGTGCAAAATGATCAATCATTTTACATAATGCATTCATCACAGTTTCATCTTTCATCAATTCTAAACAAATTTTTAGAAATTCTCTTAAAGTACTTAGCTTCTCAAGAAGCCTTACTGGGATAGTATGATCATAGGTCAGAGGCATATCAATCATATGAGGTGCAGATGATGTCGACATTATCCAATCTGGTCCTAGTATATATTTTCTTGTTTTCTTATATGTTTATTTTTCTTGTTGTTGGTCAAACATCGGTATAGGCCCTGCTAATTTTTTCACCCATTGATCCAACTCCCTCCCTCCATTTGTCGCATCAACCCCTGTTCTAGCTCCTTTGTGGGTGACAACTGTTATTCTAGGTCCTTTTTCATGTATATCTGTTGATATATTTTGGACATTCTGATTCGAGTTTTGGTTTTGATTCCCTCTTTCCTACCACTTCGCAAGTAGTTGAGGAAAATATTCTATCACATGATCTAGTGCTCTACAATAGGTGCATGTTGTACAAGAATTTGAGCAGTCATGAGATAAATGTCCTGGTTGATTACAATTGTATCATATTATTGGACCTCTACCTCCTTTGCCAAAATTTCCTCTTCTTTGACCTCGACCAAATCCCCAGCTTCCTTTATTAAATCCTCTTTGGTTGTTATACTTTAGACCTCCTCCTTCTATCGCATCATTCTCCTCCTGAATTATGTACATATCTGAAGTGTGCTCTCTCATCAAATCGAATGTGCGAAAATCCTTCTCTTCATGCCCTATTGACTTGTAAAAGTTACAAAATAAATTCCTTGGTGTACTTAGGTATTTCTGCAGTAATGGATACTCTGTCAGATGATGTCCCCATTTCTTGCATATCTCATAGTATCCTCCTCCTGGTAATGGATTCGGTGATCCAGTTTCCAAATACTGCCAAAAGAAGAGAATTTTTCCTTCTTGTGGCCTTAATTCCTACACTTGGTACACGAGACCTGTTCCTTCTTCTCCTTCCCCTTTGTAAGATATGCTAATTGAATGGTTAAGGGATATAACTATGTTTGTACTTGTGCCATTCCCCCACCGTCTCCTACAAGAGATGCTTCCAACGTCATCATAATCTCCAAAGCTTCAGGCTGTGATGTAACCTTTTGTTGCACCAATGGGCAGTGAATGTGTGGAAACAGTCATGTAATAAACCATTCTCTATGATGTTGATCAGGAATCTGGAATGTCAACCTACCCATCACATCCTTAAACATTTGATCATAGTCCCAAACTGATTCAATCTGCACCTGTTTGATTTCCTTCAACTCTGTAATGTATTGCGACTCAGATTTTGGCTTCTTTAACTCTTTCAACAATGCTTATGTAATTTTTGCTAAAGTCCTCACTTGAACTATAGGTGTAGTACTCTGTAATTTCATATACCATACTAATACGCGACCTCTAAACATTGTTTCCATATGCACAATATTTGTAGCCTCGTCTTGGAAATCCTCACAACCCAAATTGTCTCACATACAAATCGATGTTGTTCTGGGTCCTTCGACCCAACTCCCTAAAACTTAGGAATTATCAATGTGTTTTCTAACCTTGCCATGTTGTTTTGTGTAGTACCTCCCCTCAATGATGATGGTTGAATATGACTCAACAAACTACTCCCACTGCTCTTACTCGACACACTAATCCCACTAATTTGACTCGACACACTACTCCCACTACTTCCACTACTCTGAATACTACTATCTTGATTTCCTTTACTGACTATAAGATCTTTTGACAAATCCTCAATTGTTACCTCAGATCTTGGTGGAACACATGGGGTCGTGGATTTGACATAGGATCCAACCTGAGTAGGGCTTACTGGTTCTTCTATTATGGGATTGAACTAAGAATCTTCTCCCCTTTCTTCTATGCTTGATACTTCTACAATATGGACTACTGTGCAAGGTCCTCTCCACTCATACTCACTACATGGATCTCCTTTCTCAGCCCTAGTATTCAACCTTTTGTACCTTCCTCCACTACGCAGTACTACAAAATGTTTGTCTTCATCTGGTATGACTTCTTCATTTCTCTGCAACCTCAGTTCCTCCCTTCATTGTTCGTCTTTCTCTTCAATTCTTCCGACCTTCAATCCTTCCCCTGGTCATCCCCCAATTCCCCTATGTGCGTGGAACCCCTCAACAATTAGATTACATTTTCATCACACATTTGTCGCATAGCAACATCTTTATCTAGGTACCCAATGATTTCATAAACCTACGGTGTGTACCCTTAAAGAAATCCCTTTCTACAATACTATATGATTGTGTACAATCTATTGCAAATTCCATAATATAACCCACTAGTATGTTATCTAACCAAAAATCAACTACGTGGGAAGACTTATTACTTAAAAAATCCAATTATCTTACCAACTTAGGGGTCCAATTCCTCGGTGTTATTGTATGGTATCTTCCGGTATTCTTCACTAATATTTCTAACCATTTAGCTAAAATAATTGGAAATTATCCAAATAAAATCTCATGCAGCTCTATGTACACATACCTTTGCATCCATTGTTTGTCGTTCATCTGAGGATTTCTATTGTCTTTCCGGGAAAATTATCATTCCTTCTGTTCTATCCATTCAGTGATTTCTTTCTTACTCGGCCTACAATACATTCCCTCAATCATGGATTTTGGGTCCCGACAATAGAACCATTTGTTGGAGCACAGTTGTAATAACCTAGGTTCAATTTATCTAAAAAAAAAACCCTTTAGATACCATCCCTTTCGGCATCACCTGCATGCAAGTGAAGTATCACCCGAGGTATCTACTAGGACTGCAAGAACCAAGTTTCTGCAGGGATGAGGGGATGTGAGGCCATCAATATGTTCATTCTTATTTGTATACCCTATGTGCAATATTCAATGTCTCTCATCCCTTGATTAATTGATAAATTTAATTATACAACACCATTATAATGCATACTACAACATAGACCATTCACTGAGACATTCATAATTACAACACATCAATCATATAGTAAACAGAGCTAGATCTAATCATGCATAAGAAGACATCCATGAACAATCACATGAAAGACACATGAAAGACACAGAGTTTAATGTGGTTTACCCAAACCTTGGGCTACATCCACAATAAATGGATTATTTATTATTCTTTCTTTCAATCAACTTGAGCTTGTTCATTGCAATTACAATAGATACATGATGATATCATTCCCCATCCCGCCTAGTTGATTTGTAGTGCAAGACTCTCTTTCCAATCATCTCTCCTAAACCTTTAGACATAGGCTCTCTCTCATTCTTAGCCTATCCGCTCAACTTCAACAATCTAATCTCCCATCCCATCAACAACTCCAACAACCAACCATATTCTTCCTGACCCATTACATATTTATACATAGAATTTAGGGCTCAAAAACCCTACTCTCTTATCCCAAAACCCTCTAAAAACTCATGATGACTCATTACAACTCATGAGAACTCATTGTTGATGCATACTTTTCCTACCTTTGTGCATGCATTCTTCTTTTTCATTCGTAACTGTTGTTCTTCCTTCTTTTGCGCACCTATCTACTGTTGCATGCCTAACTGCTAATCTTCCTACTTTTGCGCACGCCCTCAAAAATTAGTTCTTCAAACTGCCTATCCAACAAAGGTATACATCCATTCTCTTCACTTGTATTCTACTGAGGACTATAAGAGCCAACATAAGATGTTCATTCTTCACGAAAAACCATGGGGGGAATTGTTATTGATCACTTCTATTAGCCAAACACAATATTTGGTCTTTTGTAGGAAATATGAGTTAAATCCATCCATATATATGCTCAATCAGAGGCTCCATACTTTATCCTTGAATTTATCGAGCCATGTATCTCTATATCCTTCATGGATATTGAATCTTTTGGGATTCACATAAGTCCTGACTCACTTCTATGTGAGGCATGGCACCCCTGTAACATGGCTAATTGTTTGCAATGAAAGAGCCTTTGAATCCTTGGAATTATAGGCATGTGCCTCAATATCTTATGAGGAGAACCATGTTCCTTACCCTTGTTTTATTTATTTATGGTACCTATCATGCCCACATTCTGGACATATGTCTTTTCCACATATTTGTTTCTATATATAATACAATCATTTGGACATGCATGGTATACTATGTACTCAACACCCAAAATTTTCATCATTTGCTTTTCCTTTGCACAGCTATCAGGCTAGCGATTATCACTCAAAAGCATCTTATCTTTGAATAACCTGCAATTAGTGGGAAACATAAATTTACATGGTCATTAATCATGAATAAAATCAACCCCTTTCTTCCTTCATTGTGTGACAATATTCCTTGAAAATTTAGGGTACTTAAAGGTTAGTTACCTCAAAAGTTTTGTCAAACACRCGTCTGACATACCATAAATTGATTTCAAGTTGTGTAGTAACATTTTTTTCCCTAGTTGGGTAGACCTTGYAGACTCTTGTACTGGACCAAATAGAGGGGTGGTGGAAGCAGATTTCAGGATTTYGTAGAAGGTATCTATGATCCGGATTATTTTTGGAACGAAATGAGAGCRGAGATATAATAAATAAATGTACAKAGATATATTGGATATCCAATAATATAATAGATATATATCAAAGATATAACAATAAACAYAGAGATGCAGTAATACACCATTTTTATTAATGAGCGAAATGTACAAAACTATAGAAATACATAGTGAAAGACTCGTTAGAATGGTGGCAACTTATCTTTGAGAAGAGATGTGATGGCTACTCACATTCACAAGAAGATGATTGTTACAATAAGTCTCCAAAGGCCTTTTTAACATAAAGAAAATCCAAAACCCTAACTGCAGAAGATGAAAAGCCAACAGTTTTTTGGACCCCTTTTTGGGTAGTTTGGTGTATCAACTTCTCGAGGGCATAACTTTGGCATACGATCTCTGTTTGGGGCGCACGATATCTTTTTGGAAACGTATTTTCGAGGAGATTTATTTTGGGGGCTCAATCAAAGACTTTGGTTATCATTGAGGTGCTCGATCCTAAAAAAACATCATTTAGGCCCTCAAAATGGCCCCAAAATTTTAGGAACCAAAAACTTGCTAAAAATAGTAAATTGCCAGAAGACTGTTTTGAGCCAGTTGGAATAGGTGGTTGGACACCAATATCCACCTGGATTAATCTATGAAATCAACATCATCTTCTGTTTCATTTTGTTGGAATGCATATAACAACATTCCCTCCATGGCCTAGGTATCCCACATTAAATCATCCATACCAACCTCTATATCATTTCCTTCATCCCCAAGACATGAAGAACTAATGTTATTATCAATTTTTTCAATTGGTGACTCAGGACGTAGTGGGAATTGAATAGGTGGTTGTTTCAACCATTCTCGGTATGCTTCCTTTCCGAGCTCTTTTTGTTTAGCAACAAGATCATGATTTAACATCGTAGTGGGGTGCAAAAATAGATGGTAGATAGGTTTCTTGTCATCAGAATCCTGATTGTAAAAATATTGAACATTACATTGCTAATATTTTTTTGTTTGACTAGAAGAACTGACAATGGTGCCCATCTCATACTCGTGTGACACGGGGTTGATTCTGGTGGCTGCCACTATAAACTCTAGGTGCGACTAACTGGGGGAAAAACCTTAATGCACATTTCATCGAGGCTCAAACCGATGACTCTCTTAACAACATGTATGCCTTAACAAAACGTGCAGTTTCCAATCAACCAACACCCCTACCCCGATTCATAATATTAGTAACACAATGCTTTTAATATGTTCAAACATTATAACAAACACTCATTAGAAGCATGGACATTTTTTTCCCACTAACAAACATGAAACTAACCCCTTTATAAAACAAATGTTGAATTAAGGAATACATTTACATTAGTTCCATTGAAAATTCAAAAATAGAATTACTCAATCATCTTTTTCTTACACCCTATGGGATTGTCTGCATAAAAGAGATCAAATTCATGGTGTAATATCGTTGACCCAGGCTGGTTGTTGGAAGACGGCATGTTAGGATAGATAGGGTAAATAATTTGTCCCTTTTCATAAAACATCTACTTGCAGTATCTTTCTCCTGATAGGATCTTACGTAATTTTGGTACCAAGGGAATATCTTGAGAATCTGAACTCGATCCTACAAAATTCAATAAACAATTATTAAACTGCACTTGCATACATAATACAAATTCATTGATATAAAATTAATTATCAATAAAATCTAGACGTATTTAAATTGGTGTGATAGAACTTGAAGGAGTTCCAAAGATACAGAATGAGGAGACATCGGAATCTGAAGAATTGGGCATTTGATATTATAATTCTTTTATTCTTTCATTTGATCCAAAAACTGTCATCTTGGGTAGAATAGAACAATCTAACTTCAAAAATAACTTCGAATAACTTTTATAACTTGGCAGCACACTTAAAAAAACAATTATTTTTTCTACAATATCGTTGTTTTTTTTTCCACCTAGCTATTCAAGAAATCTCAATCTAGCTTTACAAAATATGGAAAATTTATTCGATCCTTGAAAATATCCTCCTCGAACATAGAAAATGTGAATTTGATGTTCATTCCCTCTCTCACTCTCTTCCTCCTTCCCTCCCCTTCTCTCCCAATATCCCCCTGCTTCTCTCTATCTTGCATCTTCCCCTCTCTCCCCCTCACTCTATATCCCCTTCCCTCTCTCACTCACTGTATCCCCTTTCCTCTCTCCCCCACTGATGCACTTTATCATTTGAAAACGTATCGGTGCATATGTATAAAAAAAATGCACTGGTGCATTTAATTGATATAAGCATGAAAGACTGCCCTCTGTTATTTCCTCCGCAAAGCAAAACCTCTGCAAAATTTAAATAAACATGTTTGCATTTTCATTATGAAAATTTAACTGTCTGAGGGTGTGTTATGAATTACAAACCACCCTCGTGTGTTATTAATTACACATCGCACTGGTGCGTTTCAAAATGTCTAGCATGCCAACTGAAGTAAGTTAGAAAAATAATCCACACTTACTATCAATACTTTGAAATTTATTATGAAAATAAAGTGGTGCATTATGCATACCGCACCGGTGCACTACACATGACATAGCACACCAAAAAACATAACTTATGAAGGAAAAAAAATAGAACATGCGTTTATCATCAATGCACTGAAATATGCAACGAAAAAATGAGCCGGAATTGGAGTTTTTGTATTTATAGAGGAAAACCCTATTCATTGTTTTATTTTTTTCCAAATTTTAGTGAGGATATTTATGCAACAAATATTTATGAGTGGGTGGATTTATTTTGAAAAGCCAAATTCGAGGGGGAGTATTGTAGGTTACATAGAAATCTGCAGAGGATAAATTTCAGGTATATGATTTCATTTTGTTAATCATCTTGATCATTCTCCTATTTTATTCAAAGAGTTTTAGTGCATTCTCAAACAAAAAAAAAGGGTTTCATAGTTACATTCAGTATTGGAAGCCCTAATTTCCCGACTGCTCTTTTTCTTTCTCCTTCTATATTTCACAAGAATAAAAACATTTAAGCATAATTTATTTATAGGGTTTGGTTATTTATATATGGGTGTTTCTTATTTGTTGCAATGAAACCACTCATTGCATTGAATCCCAAAACATCATGTCACTATTGATTTTTTTTGTTTAAATGCCTTCGTGATGACCGATGCGCTCTATACACAGTAAGCACACCAGAGCGTATTTGTTTGTAAACAACACCTTTTTATTTAAATTTGAAATATTATTAAAAATCCTTTTTTGCGGTCGACGGTGCACATTCTACCTAAATACACACCAGGATGCATTGTCTACAATGTGCACCGTTGAGTTTAAAATTGAAAAATTGTTGTTTTTATATGGAAATAGTCATTTCTTAAATTTCTTTAGTGCTCGAATATGCGTAATAAATAGTACTTAGGAATCCGTGTTTTTCTTAATTCATAAAGCACCGCCTGAATACAAAAAAATCTAAAATGTTTTCAATTTTGCAGTGACACCATTATACTATATCGATGTGTATATGTATTTGTGGTGCACCGGTGAGTATAAGTATTGTTGACACCCCAATGAAAATTATCTTAATATACACACCAAGATCTTATTTTGTTTTAAATAATAAATTTTATATCTTTTTTTTTCACGGAGATTTTGAAAATTCCAAGAGACAAACAAGGGGAAAACAAAGACATGTCAGTAGGGATGTCCAAAAAAATGTAGAATAAGATGTTAAAATAAATTAACATAATTATGTCACAAGAGGAGCCATCCCAACCACAATGTGCATCAAAGGTATGTAATCATTTTTTTCTTTATAATTTTATGTACATTGAATTTATGTATCGCGTGAAATACTAATTTTCAATTGTTTTGTTGTAGAAAAGAAAAATAAATAGATTCCATTACATATGATGATGAGGAATAAAATGGTTGATCACAAAATTTGTGAGTATTTACATTTTCGTCATTTCTTAAGATTTCATGTTTGTTGTGATCTTTATATTTAAATAATTAATTTACACTTGTCCATGGATGTCTTTTACTAGGCGTTAACATACAAAGAGGAGCCAACCCATGAATTGATAAACATTGGGTTAAG
>SNQJ01S0084940.1:6374-20892 GCA_010110895.2 Picea sitchensis
GGGTTTGGGACCCTTATGTTGTTTGTTTTTGTAGCGAGGATGTTGCTTCTTGGGATACTTGGGTTTATCTTTCTGCTGGGAAACTAAGGCTTTGTTGGAGGTACCTGCAGTGTTGATCACTCCAAGTTGGACAAGCTTATCTTCCTCTCTAATCAAAGAAGCACACAAGGACTCAAGAGTGGGTTTTTCATAAGCTTTCCCTAGAGCCTCTCTCATGGCATAAAAGGTAGATATGCACTACCTAGCTTAGAAAGATTAAGATATATGTAACTTTTTTCCTCCATTTTTATCTTACATTCTTCACATAAAATTCTGAGTGTTTTAAACTTAGATAGACAGTCTCCAAGGAAAGAAAACTCACTTGGAATTAAGGTCAGTATTTGATTTTCTAACTGTTGTGCTTGAATAATATTGAGTTTACCAAACACAGATTCAATCGTGTTCCAAGCTTCTTCGAGGTCATCAATTCCTTGAAGGTGGTACCTTAAATCAGGAGAGATGGACATTCCGATTAGTCCACATGCTTTGTCATTCCTATTATCCCATTTGAATTTCTTATCATCATCAGTGGGTGTTGTTTCCTTTCCCAAGGTAATCTGGTACGGGCCTTTACTTCTTAATAAATCTTCCATATGGGATTTCCATTGGAATTAGTTGTTGTTGGTAAGCAAGACATTACTTGTAGAAGCCATATTAAATATGTAGATAATGTGGACTTAAAAAATTAAACTAATGACCTGGATGGAAAGATCTCGAAAAGTTATGCGGTTTTTAAAAAATGGCATTGAAAACGGACTTCCGATGTGAGAGTTATGCCCTTTTAAAAAAAAAGCATAAACGGTAACCAAATAACTACGTGATAGTGTAAGCTACTTTATGAAGTGACCCACTTTTATAAAGAGAAGTGGGGATCACTTTTACAATGAAGTTACCTTATAACAGAAAAGTTGCATGCAAAATAAATAACTCTAAAATAAAATATAAAACTACTTATAGTGGTTCACTTTTATACTTGAAGTGAAATGCACTTTACAATTTTTAGCATGAACTTTTTCAAAAAAAGTAATGAAAGAGAGACTTGAACTCAAGACCTCTTACTTAATAAGGAAATTTTTAACCAAATGGTCTATAAAAACATATTTTAATGTTCAGAAGGAGGATTGGGGGTGTTGTTGTTGTTTTTGTTGATGAAGACAACCTTGGAGAGCATGCTAAAAAAAATCTAGATGACAACAAGGGTTAGATCTCAGTTAGCTTACTCGGAAGATGCACATTATCCTATCTGTTTCTGATTTGTTGAGATCACACAGGGCACGGGGAAAAGAGAATACGTAGATCTAAAAGAGTAGCAACCTAGAAATAAAAAATACAAACAGAAATAAAATCAAAATAAAACTTTGCAGAAATTTAAAAAATGCATATTCAGGCTTTATACCTCTGGATCTGATTGTAATGGTCGTATCTTGGGCAAACAGAAACCTTTTCGAGTGAAATGAAAAGTGTTCTTGAATGAAACGAGTGTTAAAGATGTAATGAAATAGTCCTATCAGCCCATAAATGTATGGAAATGACATAAAGTGGAGAAGAGGCAACTCGGCTTCACGATCTCGATCTTCAACGGGAGCGGGTCTTCAAACAGGATCTGATACCATGTTCGACAACACAAGTATTCCAGTAAAGGATGAATACCTTCAGTAACCACTCACATAACTAGATCAAAGATCAACACACCAATGTTTTCACGTGGTAAAACTCCTACGGGGAAACATCCACGACCCCAGCCAACACGACCACTTGGAGTAGTTTATTAATGCAAAGAAAAAGATTACAAAGAGATTTTACAAGAGAGTTTCTCACAATCGATCATCCGCAAATGACCCTCCATGCTCTTTAAATATAGATCATGGACCAATCGGGTGTTAAGCCATAGATCAATGGTCGTTAAGATCGAGGAGAGTATGAAACATCGGATCACTCTATGTTGGGAACATATCGTGACTGTCGGATTTCCTAACTACAAATGCATACTAATGCATACTAAAGAAACAAACTAAGAAACACACTTTTACCTAACAACATATTAGACCAAGTAGATCTTAACTAACTCCTAAGTGTCTAAATATCCTAACAGTAAAGAGATGAATATNTCTCGTAGATAAATAATCTTATGTTGACATAATGCACAAATTATGAATATTGAATATTGTTTGGGTAATTTATAGCCTCGATGCATGAAGAAGGGTTTCCAAAGATTGGATGTGAAAATTTTCAATATTTTTTTTGGACTAGCATCAAGGACTAGGGTTTGGAAGTTTATTAAGGACAAGGGAGTTCCATGTTATATATCTCTCTTATATACTTGTAGTGTCCAATAGTATTTCTCGAACCAATATATTATGGCTCTAACTAAGGAGGGTTAACAATACCCTTAGTCATACTACCTGGTTACCTAGGTATGCAAGAGTATTGTTCTTGAGTCTTATTGTTGATGTGACTATAATAGTTAGGAAGTCTATTTGACGATCTAAGGATTTTTTTAGGATACCTACAAGATTATTTATATACCTAAGCATACATGGAAGTTAAATTCCATGTATAGGTATTGTTTCATGTGGTACTACTTAGAGAGGTACCAACATGTTTTATAAGGGTTTCCAACTAGATGAAACCTTCTATAGTTTCTACGTGCATCATTCCTCAACCATAGGTTTATCCACATAAAAATAGATATATGTGTTCTCTATAGACACCAGAACACATCTTTAGCCTGGAAAAAATAAATTCTAAAAAATTTCCAACAAAAGTTCTTTGATACCACATGTAAGGTACGAAAAAAATGTTGAGATAGAGAGAAAAAATAATATCTAGATATATTTTATAGGGAAACAAAATAGTTAACATAATCATAATGTGGGGAAAAATAAGAAACATTTATTAATTTGAAAGAAATATTAAATTGTCTCTTCGAGGGGAAGCCTTGTATAGAGTAGAGATCAAATTATAAATTATTCCACATGAAATATTTTATAGTGCTTCTACCTCTATATATACTACTTCTATTTTCTTAAGAACATTCTAAAGAATGAACTTTGTAGTAGGAAGAACCTTCTAGTAAGCCTTCCTATAATAATTGTGTTCATACTACTATATAGTCCTTATTTAATAACAATGGCCTTTATTACATAGCAATATATAGTATTCTATCTAGTTTAGGGGTTAGGGAGGTATTCTATAAGTGGATTAGTTTGTTGTGTTTTTTGTGATATTCATGGGATTGTCTGTTTATAAATATTGGGAGTAATGCAAGAAATTAAAGTTTGATGATGTGGTTTCCTCCTTTTTATTGGAATAAATGTGGTGGAAAGCTATGGAGAGTTGAAGAACATATTCCTTATTTATAATAGGTCACCCTAAGATATAAATAAAAATGATTACTTTTGGAGGAGACCTAAATCTAAAGGTATATCTAAATCTCCATGAAAATATTAAAGGACATGCTTGAAATGTCGTAAATTTGTGAGTCATAAGAAGTATTCTAAATCTAAAAATTCTGAAAAAGAAAATGGATCTAATGAAGTTCCTTTCATAGAAGTGAATAACTTTGTAGAGAAAAGAGGGGATGCATACTTTTCTTCTATAAGCACACATTTCGATCATGATGTATGGTTGATCAACTCACCTACTTATTTTCATAACATTCCTCATAGGGAATGGTTTTGTGAGTATGAAATGTATAATGTAGGTATTGTTTTATTACGAGATGATTCAACAAATACACCTGAATAGATATGAATACAAAATACCAAAATAGTACCAAAGATATTTGAATACAATCAACACACAATATATATGGAATAGTATAGAAAAACACCACTTTATTATATCAAACCCTTAGGGTAGGACAACACCATACAATGGATCCTATTATGGAAGGGATCATCTCCTATTCACTTGCATCTTCAAGGGGTCATCCTCTAAATGAGCTACATGCTCCTAATACAATAATTCTCCTCCCCTATTACAATGCTTGAACCCATTTATATAGTGCTACAAACTACCTAAGAACATTCTAGAGGATGAACCTTCTAAAAGTAGATCCTTCTAAGAAGTCCTCTTACATTTATTATATTTAACTACCATATTGGGCCTTATTTAATACTATAGTGGAATTAATATAACTTACATTGAATTGCCTCCATTATTATCACTATGGTCCCTTCCCCGCCCCCACCCCCCCACTACCCTTATAGATACACTACATTCCATCCCCCTTAGGAAAGTGTTGTCTCCAACACTCGTTATGAGGGTGTATAACCATATACCAGGGTCCCATGGATAAGTGTGGACCATAGTTCTGAATTAGATTGGAGAACTAGGGGCTCATGAAGAAATGAAATTCACCATGTTGAAGTATTTCAACCACCACTATAAACCTAGGTCCCGTGTACAAGTGATCATGTGAACTCCATGTGGAAGATATTGGAACTCAGGAACCAACTGAAAATGATGTTCCAAAAATATACACTGGTAATCTGGGTCGAAATATGTAGAATTTGCTAAACATTCATCCACTAATACTAGATAATAATAAAATGGAATAATGATATGTAGATAACTCTTTTTTATACTCTTTAAGATGACCTCTACATCAAGTGGAGTAGAGTCATCAAATAAAATATGAAAGTGGTTTCCATCCAATAAATGACAACGCTACCAATCACCACAATTAGCCTCAAAAGAACACCAAGCATACCTATATTGATTATATTCATCCATGATTTATGTCATAATATATTCCTCCTATATGCTAGCTTTGTACTTTCACCAACTATCCTTTAAGTCATGCGTGTTGGCTTAGAGGTATTCCATGTGTGGTTCCAAAGCCATGAGGATTTTTTTACATAAAGCATCCTTCAGGATGTGACATAAAAGATCCAATGGAAACACCACATAAAATACTCTATCCAATGACACTGATATGGTAGCAATATGAGGATTATGTGACAAATTATGAATTTTGCAGTCCCACCATCGTCACAAAACCCCCCCAAAATGGTTGATTTTAAGTCAACAATATCTTCACTTTTGAGGCTTCGATTCAAACAATTTGTTTTTTGAAATTGGGTGAAATTCTGAGAGGGAATCATATATGTAATTTTTTTGAACAAATTTGGCCTCTAGGTGCTACAAAAATAAAAACACTACGTGGTTGTCTACAAAAAAAACCTTGAAAATTGCAGATTTTAAAATGTCAATAACTTCACTTCCCGGACTCTGTTTCAGACGATTTATTTTTTGAAATTGGTGAAATTGTGAGAGAGACTCAGATATACAACATTTTCTGCAAATTGTGAAAAAAAAAATATACACATTTTCTGGAATGTTGAGGCCCTCTTTTTCTTCTTCGAAAAAATATGCAAAAATAAAAATAATTTGCCCACACTTCCTTCCAAGAAAAGAGTTCAGATACCACTTGTTATAGACCTAAATATATTTGAATACAATCATCACACAATATATATGGAACAATATAAAAAACCACCACTTTATTATATCAAACCCTTAGGGTAGGGAAACACCATACAATGGATCATATTATGGAAGGGATCCTCTCTTGTTCACTTGGATCTTCGAGGAAGCATCCCAAAATTGATATACACTCTCCCAATGCAATAATTATCCTCCCCCATTACAATTCTTGAACGCATTTATATAGTGCTACCAACCACCTAAGACTGTTCTAGAGGAGGAGCCTTCTAGAAGTAGATCCTTCTAATAAGTCCTCTTACATTTATTTTATATAACTACTACAGTGGGCCTTATTTAATACCATAGTGGAATTATTCCACCTTACATTGAATGTCCTCCATTATTATCACTATGGTCCCTCCCCTGCGAGTACCCCTATAGCTACACTACACTCTCGTTATAACTATTGGGAGTAATGCAAGAAATTAAAATTTGATGATGTGTTTGCCTCCTTTGTATTGCAATAAATGAGGTGGAAAACTATGGAGAGTCAAAGAACATATGTCTTATCTATAATAGTTCACCCCAGGATATAAATAAAAACAATTATGTTGGGGGGAGATCTAAATCTAAAGTTAGTTCTAGATCTCCATGAAAATATTAATGGAAATGCTTGAAATGTCATAAAGTTCGATCATGATGTATGGTTGATCAAATCGCCTACTTATTTGCATAACATTCCTCATAGATAATTTGGTTTCATGAGTATGCAATGTAATAATGGAGGTGTTGTTTTCTTATGAAATGATTCAACAACTAGAATAATCTAGAATCATAGGTTGTGGAAGAGTAAATATGCTACTCAAGGATGGAGGGATTAGAACACTCCATGGGGTTTTTCAAATTCCATATCTAGATAAAACTTAATATTTGTAATTAAGATTAGTGATATAGGTATGTATACCTTTTCTGAAAAGGACACCTACAAAATGGTTCAAGGAGAAATGGTGTTCATGACGGGAGTTCGAAATAAAAGTTTGTAAAATTTGTTGAAAATACCATTACTGATGGGTGTAATACTTCTATTTTCGTTGAGTGTGGAAATGAATAAGGAAGAACCCATACTATCTCTAAATGAAAGACAATTCTAAGACATAAAAGACTTGGACATGTTTAAGGGAAGGGACTTCGTGCATTACCTAGTAAAATAATGGTTGAAGGTATGTGTGATTTCACTCTAGATTTTGATTTCCTCGAGCATTCCATATAATGTAAACATAATGAAGTAATATTATCATATACTAGTACAAGAGAAAAGGGAGTCTTAGAATTGATACATAGTTATGTGTTTGGACCCATGCCTCTTATGTAATTAGGTAAATCCGTGTATTGTGTTTCATTCATAAATGATTTCTTAAGGAATACATGGGTTTATTTACTTTGAAATAAACCTAAGGTATTTGATAAATTTAAGGTGTTTAAGTCTCTTGTAGATAATCAAATAGATTAAAAAATAAATGCCTTGAGGACATAAATGATGGAGACTTATACAACAATGAATTTGAGGAATTATGTAAGAAGTGTATAATATAAAGAATGAATTGGACATTGATGGAAAAGGTAAGGAACATGCTCATTGGTGTTAGGTTAGCAGACAAATTCTATGAAGAGGCGGTGGATAATCCATGTTACTTGGTAAATCAATCACCCTCATTAGTATTAGTCGAAAAAACTATGCACCAAGCATGGAATGGTAAGAAACCCTCTCTTAAACATCTCAAAATATTTTGGTTTTGATACTTATGTACATGTCCAAATAAAAATAGAAGTAAGTTGGATAATACAACTCGAAATTTTATCTTTATTAGTTATAAATATGTTATAAAGGGTTATAAAATTTGGAACCATGTATTTAACAAGACTATTTATAGTTGAGATGGTCTTTTTAGGGAGGATAAATAGGTTGTCAAATTAGAATTCTTACTGAGGGAAAAATAGCTAGAGAAAATAGAGTGTTAGTTAAAGGATGGAAAATTTGACTCAATAGAACAGGATGAATCATAATAAGAAGATCATCATACTCTAGTTTTAAGGAGATCGGTTCATAAATGAAGTCAAACTGAAATATACAACCCAACTAATTTTCATGTTATTTTTTCTTTATTTATTACTCATGATGATCTAAAAAATTTCAAGGATGAAGTGAATTTATAGCAAAACAAACTTTGGAGGAATCCCATGGTTGAAGAAATAACTTCCTTGGATAAGAATGAGACTTGGAATCTAGTTGAGTTGCCACTTAGAAGAAAACCCACTGGTAGAAAATCGGTGCTTAAGAAGAAGTTGAATATAGAAGGTAAAGATGAGAAATACAAGTCTTTCTTGATAGAAAAGGATATTCCCGAGTAGAGAAAATTGGCCTTGGTGAAATTTTTTCTCTTGTTGCTAAATTAACTTTTGTTAGACTTATTTTGTCTATTTTTGTTTCTTTTAATCTTGAAGTAGAGGAGATGGATGTGGAAATAGAATTCCTACATGGGGATCTTTAGGAAGAAATCTACATGAAACAAACATAAGGTTTTGCAGTGAAGAGAAAGAAAGAGTTGGTTTGCAAGCTAAAATGGTCCATATACAGATTAAAGTAATATCCAAGAATTTGGTATAAACAATTAATACTTATATACCAAGTCTTTGTTTCTCATGAAGCAAAGTTAATCACTTTGTGTATTCCAAGCTAGGTGATGATCATTTTATTTATGTGATATTGTATGTTGATGATATGTTACTAATTGGAAAAAACAAGGATATCACCAAGGATATCAAAACACAGTTGTCTTATGAAATTAATATGAAAGATGTTGGTGCTATGAATTTTATTTTGGTCATGGAAATTAAAAAAGATTAGGAAAATATCAAACTCTTACTGAAGAAGATGAAATATGTTAAGAAAATATTGTAAAGGTTTAATATGTATGTTGTAAATTGGTGAGGATCCCTACTCCTATACGTGAAAACTTTCTTGTAGATCAATATCCAAAGACATGAAAAGAGGATGACAACAGGTCTTGTGTTTCTTAAGTTAGTGTTGTTGGCATTTTGATGTATAGAATGGTCTATACTAGAGAACATATTTCTCATGCAATGGGATTATTGAGTAGGTATATGTCAAAACCATGGAAGGAACATTGAGCAACTGTAACGAGGGTTTGTGGGTATTTGTATGGAACTACAAATTATGCAATTTTCTACTAAGGAAGACCTAGATAAGAGAGAGTGTTAGATGTACCTTTCTTTGTTGACACGGTTTGGGATAGAGATATGGATCAAAGAACACCTAAAAATGGTTATGTGCTTATCTTATTTGGAGGAGCAATTAGTTGGATGAAAAGGGACAAATTGTAGTTGCACTCTCATCTACACAAGTTGAATACCTAGCAACCGTTCATATTAATAAGAAGTTGTATGTCTCCACATATTATGTTTATGCATTTGGTTTGTATAGAAATATTTAAATTTAATTGTGATAGTCATACTGCAATGTTTCTAGCAAAGAACTGTGCTTATCATTAAAAAATGAAGCTTATTGATGCTATGTACCTGTTTGTGAGAGACATGGTTAAATAAAAGAAGGTGTTGTTGGTGAAGGTTGACACATTGAATACTGTTGGAGACTCATTGAAGAATTCTATTAGTACATAGAATTTATATTTGTATAGAGAAACAATGAGCATTGTTGTCCTAAATTATTGATCTTATAAAACCCGACCCCGATTTTCAAAGAAACCAAAAAGTGGGAGAATGTTTGGAGTGTTTCATATTCTTCGCACAGTTATCTCCACATGTTATTTGTATGCACCGGTTCAAAGCCCCCATATCATAGGTTTCAGGATGGATCCCTTGACCAAGTTTTTTTGACTATTTTTTGGTCCTCTTTTTGGCGAGTTTTGTGGTTTTGGGCCAATGGTTTTTTTATCACATTCCAATCTAATAGTCATTAAGGGATCAAGGTTGTACTCTAATTTGGGTTAACATATTAGGGTTTTGGATACCCCATAATGCTTATATATTGTATTGTGAAAGGTGAAATTAATATAATGAAGAAGATAAAGGTGTGACTCTAATATTTCTTGGTCTAGCAAAAAATTGTATCCTTAATTATCCTAACAAATTCCTTAATTTCCACCCACATCACCTCTCCATGCTTTATCCTTGTTAATAATTTATCCTTCTTGATAAGAGAGAAACACACTTGTCATGTTTCCTAACAGTATATACGCTCATCATTTACTCCACTCATTTACTCCACTCCTATCAAATTTCTAAGCCTTCCCAAAAATATGTGATAAGATCCATATTAACAAAATAATATTATATCCCATGCCTATATTCACTTATAGAATGACTATGTTGCTCTTTTGTTTTTGTTCTAGTATTTTTTCAAGCTCATGCACTCTAGTTTTCTTTTAATCTTTGACCTTTTCCTATTAGAAACAACTAAGAACTAGTTAAGTAAGCATAACAACTAAGAACTAGTTAAGTAAAAAAACATTTCTTGGTGATTGAGAATTTGAATAGACATTTTTTTTTAATTAGAAACACACATACCAAACAAAACTTATAACATATCACAAATCGATCTTGTGAATATCATTAGAACATTATAAATTTTACAACATGGTCCTTCTAAAGTCCTAAATATGAAATAATTAAAGGACAAACACTTTAAAATGATATAACATTAAAAATAATTTTTTAGAATTAACATTTTCTCATTTTTTTTACTATGGGTAGGGGTAGTAACTCTCACTTGTCTTAGGTGTAATAATATTTGTATTTATTATGATTATTGGTCATAATTAGATAGAGTTCATCTCTACTAGAATATATTTCCTAGTCTTAAGTTGTTGGATTTGAGATAACCTCTTCAAGTAGATGCTCCCTAAATTGGTGTGAGGTTGAGATATTTGTTCAACCAAATAGATTGTGTGATTAAGATATTTCATCTACCTTAAAACAAAACTTTGTATATTTATATGTACTCTATTTCATTGTTCGATTATTAATGTTTACTCTCCTTCTCATGTTTTCTTACCTAGTATGAAAGCTAAAATTAACTTGACTTGCTCACGAGAGTCTAGTGAAATGGAAACCTATCCTTCTCATGTTTTCTTTCATGGTATGAAATCTAAAATGAGCTTGACTCCCTCACGAGAGGCCTAGTGAAATGGAAACCTATGGGAGTAGGAGACTATAATAGTTTTTTTGTGATTGTTAGAGTAAGTTGTTTCTACATCATTTAAATCCTGGATACATATGATGGTTGCATTGTGAGGGCCCAGTGAAATGGAAACCTATGGGAGGAGGAGACTATAATAGTTTTTTGTGTGTTAGAGTAAGTTGTTTGTCATTTAAATCCTGGATACAGATGAGTGTTGGTTGCATTCATTACTCATTTGAATACGAAAAGAGACAAAGGACGGAGAGTTGCCGGCTGAGCTGGATGAAACCTCTTGACCTAGAGAGGAACCGTTGCCGCCTTGCTGAGACAAGGTTGGGCGTTGTGTTTGAAGCATTCGTGTGAAGAAATATAACGCACCAAGGGAATTGGTGCTCATAGAAAGGAACTGCCATATGTTTGCATGAGGCATCCAGACCGTCTCAAGCTGTCAACGTGGACATATCGCTTAGCGGGGATCAACAGAAGGAGAAGGCATGTCAAGATCTACGTGTTGAGTGACTAATCTGGTGAGCCACCATCGAGCCACCGGTCGTTTCTTTGAGAGAGGATGAATTTCCACGAGGATTGTTTGCTGAATTTCTAATCTGGTGAGCCACCATCGAGCTACCGGTCGTTGCTTCAAGAGAGGAGGAATTTCCATGAGGATTCCTTTCGATTTCATTTTGTAAGAGGAGCTGCCAGCCAGAGTGTAGTCTCACATGTCGATTAAAGATAAATCAATTGATTAAAAAAATTCTGTGTAGGCTACAATAGATATAGTTGGTTAGTTGGATCGTGGTAGAGAAAATCCCATCGTCTTCTTGAGAAGGAGTCCCTGTCATAGAAGTTGATTGGTATAAGGATTTTAGCGTGTGGGAGGTGAGTTAGAAGAACTTGACGAGATCGGTGTGGAAAGGGCCTGGAGGCCTGGAGATGCCCATTATGGATTCTCGTTCTTTATTTGTTGACGGGCAGTAAGCCATAAACATTTCCTTGCGATTGATGATCTACACATGAACGGGTACAAGCATTGCGAACCTGTTATTCGAGTCCGGGGAGGACGAATGTTCTCCATTATTTCTGTTCAGAGGAACACCTCAGCTCAACGGGCCACAGGATTGTGGATCTCGGATCGGGGAGATCAGCCTACACACAAGAATCGGTGTAGGGAGAAAGACGAGGAGAAGAACATGGAGACCGCCTGTGCCAAAAATGCGTTCAGTAATGGTGCAATGAAAAGGAAGTAGAAAAATATTGGAACACGCGCCAACATGGATGGGAGGTGTCTCGTGTAGAAATGTAGCGATGACACCGTGTACGTTTGTGCCTACATTGAGGACAAGACTGATTCAATGGTGAAGCTACCGTCAGAAGAAAGCGTGCATAAATGTATAGTTATATGCCAGAGGTCGAAAAGCCTAGATCAAAGATTCACAAGAAAGAGATCTTCCATATTGTAGCGCTAATCCAGAATATGGCATTTGGAAATCTTTGTAATGTGAGAAATTTCTTTGAATTTATTTGGATATTTGCATTTTGTGAAGAGAAATCTGTTGAGCCTCATCAACTCAATGCTTAATACATTATTAGATTTGAAGAATTTGTTAATTGTTTTTATATGAAAATTACATTAACTATTTTGGAACTATAAACATTTTTATTCAGCTTAGTTAGTTCAATATCATCAAATGTAGTAGTTTTGTTAGAATTAGCAATTCTAACAAATCATAGGGAAATGAAAGACAATGAATTGATGGTGACACTGGATATCTAACGTCAAAGAGGCAGAAGTCATTCTTGAAAAATATTTTTGAAAATATTTTGTGATGTAAAATTATGCTTTTTTGTGCTTGGTAAAAAGGTTGTGAAAGTTGGAAAGGAATGTTGGGATATATGTTACCTCTAATTTTGTATTTGTTAGAATTAATGTTTACAATAGTATAGTTGGTTTGATTTGTTAGAGATTATTGAGATATTCTCTCAACCACAATCTATAGAAAAATAGTTGGATATCATAAACACTATATATGTGAGATTTATTTTGGATTTGAATAAAGTAATATAAATTATTATATGTGTTATTTTGTGTGCAATGTCTATTCTTTCAATTTCTAAGTTGATATCAGAGTTGGTCTTGGCCTAACTTCCTCACCGGAGGGCTAAGGAGAATGAAAACGAAGTAAGCTTAATCGGCTGTAGGAGTTCATTAGCATAGGAGAGTGTTGTTTTTTGTGACTCTGTGGATTGCTTTACTGTTATGTTGAATCTATTCGTTGTTTCGGAGGGAGGAAGAAAGAAAGACAACCGCTCCATAGGAGATCTTTGTTCGCGCGAGGAAAAGTTGGCAGATTTTTTGCCTAGCCGTTGTGCACTTTACATCCATTGTTTGCGGAGAAAAATATTTACAGAGAGAAGGAGCGATGTTTTTCTGAAGCCACCATTTCAATTTAGATAATGAGTCACCGTGAGAAGGATTGATATAAACTCATTGACTACATTTAATTAATTTAACAATTTTATATTACATTAATTTAATATATAATAAAAAATATATAAACTAAAGTATTAATTAATTGATAAATGTATTAAAATATAAATGTAACATATTAATTGATTGATATATTGATAATGTAATGTATTAATGTATTTAGTAATACATTACATTAATATATAATGTATTATATTAATGTAAATATAATACATTAAAGTATTAATGTATAATACATTAATATATTAAAGTATGATGCATTAATGTATTATAAATTAATATTAGACATTAATAAATTAATTTATAATATATTAATGTATAATACATTAATATATTAAAATATTAATGTATAATATATTAATATATTAAAGTACGATGCATTAATGTATTATAAATTAATATTATACATTAATAAATTAATTTATAATATATTAATGTATAATATATTAATACATTAAAATACTCATACATACTAATGTGTAATGTAACATTAATATAATATATAATAAATATTTATAAATTAAAGTATTAATTTACATTAGTGTCTAATGTAACATATTAAATGTATTAAATGATTAATAGATTAATAATGTAATGAATTAATTAATTAATTAATTAATACATTGATAAGGTAATAATATACTAATAAATTAATATATTAAATATATCAATAAATACATTAAAAAAATAAATTACCAAAGTGTTAATACACTAATAAAATAATATATTATTACATTAATCAATGTATAATGTAACCTAATAAACTATTAATGCATTAACAATACATTATTACATTGTTGCAATATATAAATTAATACATTAAATATATAAATAAATACATTAAAAAATAAATTACTAAAGTGTTAATACACTAATAAAATAATATATTATTACATTAATCAATGTATAATGTAACCTAATAAACTATCAATGCATTAACAATACATTATTACATTGTTGCAATATATAATTTAAAGTATTAATGCATTATGCATAATGTAACATATTAAATATTAAAATATTAATAATATAAAGTATGAATTAATTAATACATTAATACATTTTTTTTTTTTTAACTAGAACGGTTATGTTGTATTAATCAGCTTTCACGCAAGCCTGAATCAGAAAGTTACATATCTGAAGAAGGTTGGTGACCTCTAACAGTGCTGCCAACCTTCTTGTGAATTTCTTGGGAAACCAATCCCATTTGCTTCTTGAACTAATTCGAGAAAATGACAAAAATTGCATACATGAGTAAATTCTCACAAATTGTGAGCATAGTAGAAGACAAAAGCAAAGCATTAAACCGAGGGGGATGAAAATTTCCCCTTAATGTAGGGGTC
>SNQJ01S0084941.1:3954-15183 GCA_010110895.2 Picea sitchensis
AGCGTAGTTTTTCCGACTCCACCAATACCCACAACCCCTACAACTTTAGCTTCTACGCGTTCACTCTCCTTGTGTTTGGAGAGCACCATCGTTTCAAATTCTTGCAATTTGAGGGCCAAACCAGTTGGATATCTTGGCATATCCAACAATGGTTTTGGAACGTTTTTAAAAATGCTCTGCACCACCTTATCCAAGAGCTCACCCTCGTCCCTGAATAATATTTACTTATTGAACGTAAAACTAGCACAGCCGCAAAGTGGCTGGTGAACGCCCAAAGTTAGTCTGGTGAATTAAAACGCATGGACAGCTAAAACGCACATAGAGTTGAGGAAATCCAAAAGTTAATCTTAAATGTGGTAATTCCAAAGGTTAATCAGTTAAACTCACAATCATGTGGTGGTACAGTAATTTTTTAATATGATTAGGTAAATGTTAAAAAGTAAACAGGTTAACTGATGCATTAAAAAATACAAGGAAGTTATGAAGAGTAAATCACATTTATTGATTGGGAAAGAGATAAGCTAATCGACAATGGTGATTCCTCTGTTGAACAAGAAGATTGTGAAGAAGCGCATCAAGAAGTTCATAAGGTCTCAGAGCGATCGCCGTATTTGTGTTAAGGAGATTGTGCCGACTGTAGCGGAGAATGGCAAGGGAAATGGCGCTGCGGCCAAGCTGCCGATGTTCTCTACCTTGAAACCCCATTTGATTGTGGAGGCACCGCATGCTGCGGACGCCATAAGATTCTACAAGCGCGTGTTTGGGGCCGAAGAAATTGCGAAGTCTCACCACTCTAAGCGTAAGGTCGACCAAGAGCTCCCTCTCATCCTTCACGCCCATTTGAAGTTCGATTCTGCGGAGGTTATGGTCTGTGACGAAGCCGAGGAGGCCGAGGCAGAACTAGCAGCCGGCGTAGAGGAAACTGAGGAGGACGGCTCCAACTCATTCTCTGGCGAGAGCGAACCAACGATTTGGGACCAGATCAATGCTGAGAATAGGCGGAGGGTGCGGCAAGTACTAAACCCTAGCCGTCGCCGCCTTGACCTAAAGATTGGAAGCCATTCAAATAGCAGAGACCTTAGGGTTCTTCGGCTCTTGGGGGATTCTCCACCTTCGCCCTGGTGCAAAAATCTAGTTAAGACGAATGCAAGAGCGAGGTTTCATTTGGAATATTGCGGTAAGACTAGCTCTGGGACTACGACAAGCTTCCCCCTTTTTATAAAGACCATTGCTGGATCTTCTCTCTGCTTGCAAGCTCAAGACTCCGATTCCATTTTTTAACTCAAAACCCAAATCCACCAAGCTACAGGTACTCCGCCTGGATTCCAATGACTAATCTTCGAAGGACGACAGCTTGAAGATGACTCTCTGCTACGGGACTACGGAAATCTAAAAAACGCAACCATTTCTCTCACTTCTCGGTTGCGTGGAGGAGCGCCTTCAACCACTCATCCAAGCTCTTACAAGCAGGCCGTGAAATCAGGAACTTCTGCTCCTTCGGGGTTCAAGGCTGAAGCTTCAAAAGTAAAGGAGCCCTTTGGATCTGCCTTCATTATGGAGCAGTGTGCAGAACCTCCAATAGCAGAAGTCGAAGATCCCCAAGTCTGTGGCTACACCTTTCTCTACCAAGCCAAAGCCCTCATTTGCCGCTTCAATGGACTTTGGCCCTCGGCCCCTGCGTTAAAGGAATGGGTTAACAAGACCTGGTCGGAGGGTCATGAGTTGTTCTTCTGCTCCAAGGGGTTCTTCATCGTCAACTTTTCCACAGAAGCTGAATGCCAACGCGTGTTAGAGCAAGGTCCTTGGTTCTAGGGCAAATCTGGACTCTCTATGCAGCGATGGTTCCCAGAATTCAATCTACTGACCATGACAACCATGACTACACCGGTCTGGGTAAGACTACCCAATCTACCCCTGCATTTCTATTCTTCATCTTTTTTACCCACACTAGGCAATGCATTGGGTAGATTTATCAAGATAGACACAGACAAAATAGCGAAATGATTCGTCACTTTCACCCGCATATGCATTGAAATTGACCTCAGTCAAGGGCTTCCAGATAGGATTCTTATAGATTGGGGTGACGGAGATCCTTTCATACAGATGGTCGATTATGAGAACACCGCCTTCAGATGTCGCTCCTGTCAGCAAACAAGGCACCTCCAGGCAACTTGTCCTCTTTCCCCCATCCCTCCCTCAACTTCGGGAGCACGGAAAAGAGCCAATGGTTGGCAAGGACCAAAATCTCATAAAAGCCGCCCAAACCCTTCCTCCGACAACAAGCAACATCACAAAGATGCTCCAACTCCTACGCCTTCCTCAATGCCTTCGCAGGCCCCAACTTTCGCTCAACAGCCAACTGTTGACCCAAAACACCAGCCTGCAGCCTCGACACAAAATCTTGCAGACTCAGAAGTCATGATTCCAACTCCCACAGTTAAGTCCTTGCACCCACCTCACGAAAAGGGGGAAACAATTGACACAATCCTGATCACAGCGTCGCTCCCAGGGACTCAGAAGCGACCTCATGAATTAGACAACTCAGACAGTGACAAAGAAGCATCATTGAATTCAGTAGCTCAAGATTATGGCACTTCCTTAGGCCATCTGGCTTTGGTGGTAAAAGCTGCTGAGCCTACCACCTCCTCTGGTTGGATTGATGTTCGTAAAAAAAAAGGTAGAAAGGATCCTCCCCGACCAGCACAATGATCCGGTCCTTTCTCCTTATATTGTGATGTTTCATCTTGCTTTGCCCACACACTCTATGGGGCTCTCTTTTAGCATAGGCTAGTTTCAAATGATCCCCTGTTCTCTTGTTGAGGGGTCTTCTCCCTTCAACAAATCAATGTATCACTTTGCACTTTTTCATGGATTGAATAGAAGGATTCTCCCCCTTTCTTACTTCAAAAAAAAAAATAACATTCATTGATTTGGGAGGACGACTAAGAATATTCCAACGATTTCAATTGTTAGCCATCAAATTAGAATTTTAGATTAAAAGGTGATTAATTGTGCCCATCTCCAATAGGTATACTCCTTTCGACGTAATAAGCAGTAAAAAATTGCTACACCTTATATCAATTCAACAAATAGAAGAATAATACGGAATTGAGAGGGCAGTGAAGATGTTGCTTATCCATGCAGTACGAAACCGCTTTTATCTGCAACATGACAAAGTGCGTTTTTCCAATTTTGAATGGTATCCGAGTTGTAGCGTGGCTTCTCTACACGAGTCTTAGTGTCCATTGTTTTCTTCGCTTGCAGTCTGTGCAGGGATTCACCGTACGCTCTAGCCGTCCAGCACACCACATAAGGCTCCACTCTGTAAAAGACTGGAAGAATTGTAGCCCCGGAGTTGACCATTAGGACAAGCTCATCGAGGCACCATTCTGATTCTGCATAAGTTGTAGAGAATATGGCAACATGGACAGAGGCCACTCCAATAGCGTCTTTTATTTGGGAAGTAATATTCAACCCATCTTCCAAGACCTCACTGTCCAGAAAAAATCTAAGTCCATTGGAAATAAGGCGTCTGTAGAGATAGCTGGCGAATGTGTGCTTAACATCCGGACCACGATGGTTTATAAACACATCGTAGTGGAGATAAGAATTTGTGGAAGAGGATGCAGAAAAAGCATGGGGCATGTGGGTTGTTAGGCTTTCCATTGGAGTTAGAAACAATATCACATACGCAAAAGGTAATGTGTTCAAAGATACGCTCTCTCGTTGATAAAACAAAACAAAACAAATCTATACGAACTCATGCCTTTAGCACGGAATAGGGTATTTATGTTCCACCATGCGGGCAAGATTCCGTTCACAACTTGCACATTTTTAAACAAGGGTTGCATGGCAACTCAGTCCCTGCCTAATTAGTTGGGAAATACATGTTGAACAATGAAAGTTAATATAACTAAATACACAAGTAATGAATATTTTTTGTCAAAAGATAATAATTGAAAATTGTTTGTTATTTAAAATGTATAATGAAATTACATTGTCAATATTAAATAATACTAACTAGACATAACTCAAGCTTTAATTGATCATCCTCTACACTGACTTGATTAATTATAAATAATCAGTAAATAAACAAGTAAAATTAATGCCTCTTAAAAATGTTTTAAACTATATGCAATAAAAACAAAAACCTAAAGTAATTATGAAAATCTAAAAATGCAAGAGATTACTTATAGCTTAAAAACAAAAGAAAAATAATTAATCTTAAAAAAATTAAATATTTGATAAATTATTTTTTTCACACTTCAATTCAATATTAATTAAACTTTTATAAATAATAAAACTTAAAAAATAATTTTTCACATTCTTTTAATCAATTTTTTTAGTTAAATATCCATATTATTAATAAATAAATAAATATTTTAATCATCCCTATAAATAAATATTTTAATTATCACAAAACATGTTATCACATCAACGGAACAACTTGCACCAAGAGAGTAAAAAACATTTCGATCCATGGAAGGCAGGGACTCAATGAGTTTGTCTTCACACGGGGCTTCAAATGTGAACACGATGAAGAGAAAAAGAGGGAGGCTGAGGAAATACGGACCAGATGGCAGCATGACATTACAGGTATTAATTGTCCCTGACAGCGGTCCACTTCGCTTAAATATGACTTGAATGACAGCGACCCAACGACCCACCTTGTTTGGCCATATTAAAATATGGGTTCAATGTGTCAATTTAAAGTTTTTTTTCTTTTATTTTGCATTTATTTTTTTTGAAATGTCACGTCTAAGTATGAAAAATTAAAAATTAATCATATCGACACTTTCCACCAATAAAAAAATTGAAAATAACTAATTTTAAAATTTTAAAAATATTCTTTTTATTTTAAAAAATTCAGTTTGAAATAAAATTTCATTTCAACATTAATAATAAAAACCTTAAAAATTTTAAATATTTCATTAAAGACAAAATCTTTGACTGCAAATCGATTGTTGTATATCCATATAAAACAAATCGATTGAATCCCGCCTGCCTGAGATAGACAAAATATATGAAATGGCAATATTTCAAATAAAAGCTTCACTTCCACCCCAAAAAAATTCTGCATTATCAATTTGGATCTCCCACGTCTGTCTGCTAAGTATCGGCCAGGCGGTGAAACTGTGTAACGATGGTTGCAAGGGGTGTGTGGGATGGTTCGTGAGGTAACAACGTCGAGGAGGGAGAGAGATCGATCACAGGCAGGTGGGTGTGATTTACAGTGTAAATCATTCCGTACCGTATTGGTTCGACCAGATGACGAGAGGAAGGATAAGGCCAAGTTCACAACAGATGAGAAAAGAGAAGGTGGTCCTATGTTTCAATAGTCAGTCATAGCCGATCGATCATAGTTGATCATAGCCAGAAGGTCATTACAGTGGTCGCCAATAGACAATCATTTACATAAAGTGGTCATTTGGAGGAGCATAGCCAGTGGTCGCCATGGCAGTTAGGAGGTGGGGGGTTGTCATTGCCTGTTTTCATATATGATAACCGGTAGTAGCGGCTAGTCCTAGCCAGTTCTCATTGCCGATAGCCAGGAGTCCTAGCCCATCATTGCCACATATGCTATCCCAATCTTATTCCTCGAACTCTACGGAGGAACCATAGCCCTTTAAAGAAGATATTTGATTTTAAATTTGGATTTGACAAAAACATGGAAAAGGATAGGGAAGGGTGGCAGTAAACATTAATTTAAGTAGTGGAAGAAGTGAAACTCACAATAACACTTCAAAGTTATTAGCCAATAAAATTGTAACAAATATATTTTTTATTTATTTTAAAATATATGAATTGAAACTTCTGAAATTAAACATTAGAATTTTTGAAATTTTTAAAGTCAACCATAAATTAATGTCAAATCAGCCATGAATTCATTGCTATAGTCCCAAGCCTTCCACAAGAACTAATAACTGTCTTCCATATTATATTATGAAAATAAATTATATTGTGTGAATAAATTATTTACTTTTCATTCATTTTAATTACTTAATTATAAGCAAATCCTTCCAACTTGCCAAAGACGTCTTTGACATTTTTTATGCTTTTCCTTGCAAAATGTCTTTATGCCTGGCATATTTTTAAATTAACTACGCTACAGAAAATAAATAGTTTTAAATTAATAAATTATCAAATTAATAAATAGTTTTAAATTAATAAATTATCAAATTAATAAATAGTTTTAAATTAATAAATTATCAAATTTAATGATTCCAAACTCGATATCGGGTGATCAAGCCATTATTCTTTCGAAGGGGCATGCGTACAAAATGCCCTTCATTACTTATTTTTAGGGTAATTACATCATTATTACTTAAATAATTAAAATAATTATTATTTTAAAATAATTATATTTTATTATTTAAATAGTTATTTTAATTATCATTTTAAATTAATTATATCATTATTATTTAAATAGTTATTTTAATTATTATTTTAAATTAATTACATTATTATTATTTAAATAGTTATCTTAATTATTATTTTAAATTAATTACATTATTATTTAAATAGTTATCTTAATTGGAATCTTTTCGAATGTGCTTGAATGTCTTAAATAATTATTTTAATTATCATTTTAAATTAATTACATTATTATTACTTAAATAGTTATCTTAATTAAAATCTTTTTAAATGTGCTTGAATGCCTTAAATATTTGTATATGCACAAGTTACAATGCCACTCACCTCTCATCAACATTTGATGTTCATCTCATATGGTGGATACTCAAATTTAAAAATGGTGACATATGGTGGATACTCAAATTTAAAAATGGTGACAAAGAGATCACAAAATTTCTCTAAATATTTCAATGTTGCAATTCATGAACATGTCTCACAATTATTAGATTTTGATCATATGATTTTTTAAATATTGTGATGTAAATGTTTTTAAATATTGTGATGTAAATGTGCAATTCATGAACATGTCTCACAATTATTAGATTTTGATCATATGATTTTTTAAATATTGTGATGTAAATGTTTTTGTTTAATTGATCAATCTATATAGTAAGAATATATCATACAAATTTTTAAAAAATATTTTTTTTATTATTATTTATAATATATCATATCAATTTTTTTGGTATTTTTTATTATTATTTATCATATATTATATAATTTTTTTTTAAAAGAGTAATTTTTATATTATTATTTATCAATTTGTTATTAAATAAAATTTTTAATCATAATTTATCAATTTATTATTAAAAAACAAATTAAAAATTTTCAATAAAAAAAGTTTGTATTTTGAAAGATCTCTATTACATGATAAATCTAAAATTAAGATGGATATAAGTTGATTCTTTATATATACATCATTGAATCAATTGCTTTATAGTTGATATTGAATCAATTCCTTCAAGATAGCCAAATCGTTGTGGAAAATAGAATAGTTTTTCGGATAACAGTCAGTAAAATGTAAATCGCAGTCCATAAACCAAACAAGCACTGTGATTGGTGTAATAATGCAGACAATATTAAGAGAAACACAACAGTACTTGTTCACAAGAAGGCGCAAGAAAAATCATTCAACCAAGAACAATTAACAGGGGCAGACGACTGGGCAGAAGCATCCGTCACTCATCTTCGTCACACAGAAAGGTAGGGCATTAGGATCTATAGGTCTATTAAGACCGGAGTGACGACCGTCGATTCGGCTCTTGGCCGACTGCCTAGGCAAGGACTGATGAGCTAGGGACGAGTGCGAAGTAAGAAGTGCAACTCATCACACAATCAATAAAACCATAGGATGGTCATGACATGCAGGGATCGAAATCCAAGAGAATCAATCAACAACGAGCATAAGGCTATGGGGGAGATTCGGTTATCAATTAAAATGCTAGGTCAATCATTTTCTTTACCCAATTAAAATACAGAACTAAAAGTGTAAAGTATATTGATAATCTACCATGCAGAAATAAATGAAGCGTATCGTAGCCTAAGTTGCCCGCTCTAACTTGTTGTCCCACGTGCTCTATGCAGCTCTCGCTTGTCGATCAATGAAACTTCACCGGTACCTCCTAGCCAATGCTAGGGGTACTCTTCTTCCTCCTTAGCCCCCCGAGCCGCAAAGGGGCCAAGCACACTAACCAGAGAATCAACTAGCTCCCAACTTGCCTCGTAAGGCCGAGCTACCACTCCTCACCGAGCTGAGTATCCCAACTCCCATAAGCTAAGTCAGTCAAGTCTAAAATTTTGCAGCGTGACGTTACACATGACAAAAGAGATCCATCATCCTCCTCCTCCTCCCTCCTTTATATAGATTTTCTAAGTCATTTACTTTCCCTAAATCCCATTTAATTCAATGTTCAATAATTTAATTCATAATAATCCTCCATGTACAAGTGTCACCCATCCCCTTCATTGCACCATAAATTAGTTTCATTAATTAATTAATTACTCTTATTTTCCTCACCCACCTAAAGGCACTCCTAGAATCACTCCTAGGTGTGCCCATATTCCCTTACAAGTTTTAATGACTTTCTCCCCTTACTAATTTACTAGTTGAGTTTAATTTAGAAGGTTCTTAAATGCTAGATACCTTACTAAGTTAGACTTTCTGCTTTTTCCTTGGGTTTCCCCTTTCTTTTAAGTTTCCCTCTTTTTCCTAGTTTCCTACTTCTTTTAAATTTATCTCTTTTCCTTTTCATTTAAAACTCAAATTGGCAGGTGTAAGAAATTAACTTTTTCCCTTTTTTTCCTTTTTAATTAATAATTTTTTATTAGCATAAGTGACAAAACAATTATGTCCCCTTTTTAAATTTTATCCCGCAAAAGATTTTATAAATTAAATGAATTACTTACCCCCTTCTTGTCACATGATTAATGATGATTACCATTATTATTTATTTATTTTTATTAAATAGATAAAAATTATTTATCACTAGTATCACTTAGACTTGGACTTTATTTTCCTAGGCTGGGCGACATTTTATTAGGGGAAAAGTTTTGAATCTTTCTTATCACATTATTCGTCCTAAGGCCATATAGGTTTATCCATTTATTAATTAGCAACACAACGTGCCCTTCAGGATGCACTAGGTGCTCCAAGGGTGCCACTCACCTCAATATGTTTTCCTTGCACGACGTTCCCTTCAGGACACACTACGTGCTCCAAGGGTGCCACTCGCCTCTTGACTGACTTGGTAGACATAAAAAACCCCTGGAGTCAATACTCCGCCAGGTGATCTTGTGGGAGACTAAGGGCCTCTATGGAATAAGGCCCGTGCCTTATTGCATGCCCCTCAGAATCACCGTGAGCGACTGTCGCAGTCGGCCCTCACAACATCGTGGGTCTTCTTGAACTAGGTAGTAGTTAACCTACAGTTCGAGCCACGACGAGAGTGCTAGTAGACTGTGGAAGGGTTTTTGTCCACACCTCTCCCTCAACGTCTCTGGTAGTCGTGCATGACCCCTCTACTCCACATGTGAGTCTGGTCAACAAGCTATCGTCAGCCTGCATCATCAACGAATAATGCCAGAAATATATCCATAATCATATCATCTAATCAGATGCACAATGTCATATATACAACAATCAAACCCCAATAGTCCAGTCCCTGACTTGATTCAGAGTCCAAGGGGCTCCATCAATGCCTCTGCATCCTCGAGGTCCAAAATCCTGCACACTTAGGAAAACCTAGTCAATAGCACCTGTTTATGTCATGCAGCGAAATAACATGTCATCAATTCACAATGCCTCATAATCATAATCAAATTCCCAAAAGTATAATAATCCGGATCACTTGCGAGCAAGTGTCCTCAAAGAATAAGTTCGCTCAGTGCACGCAAGAGTGGGATGTTACATTAGAGAGGGAGAAGGATGGGGATTCTTCTTTAGAATTTCTGGAAAAGGAGGGATATTTAGGATCTTCTCCCTCCCTCACATCTCCCTTTTCCACTCGCACAGAAGGATCATGGGGAGCAATGGAAACCCAATTTGGATTCATATCTACATGAATTGTATCTGGATCCTTCCCATGTAAAGAGGCACTTCCCCCAATCGGGGCCTCCTTTCCTTTAACTGTATTTTTTGGATTTTTTTGTTCTTTTATTGGATGTTCATATTTGATCTCTGAATTGTTATGATGAGGAACTTTCTCCACAAAGTCCTATGATTCTTCATCTTGATATTCCAAATCTTCAAATCTATTATTGGAGGGAATAGATGGGCGAGCTTGACATCTGTGGTCAGGATGAGCCCCCTTGGGATGTTGATTCTTCTACTTTCTTGAAACTTGCTTGAATCCTTGATCCACATTATTTTGCAATGGCTGAGATTCTTTATCATTGGGGAAACTTTTGGCGAAGTGCCCATATTCATGACAGTTGTTACATTTGAAAGGTACCTTCTCATAATCTAGGGCCTGAAGTTGACTCCAACCATCAACATTGAGTTGAATCATCTCTGGAAGTCCCTTTGAAAAATCCATGTCTACACATATTCTAGCGCATGTGTATATATTTCCCTTTGGTTCGAAATGGGTTATAAATCGACCCAATTTATTTCCAATGGCTTCAAAGGTGGCTTCACCCCAGAAAATAAGGGGGAGGCGTGAAAGTCTAATCCAAATAGGAACATAAGAGATATCCATATCTAGGTTAAAGTCGAGGCTCTAGTGGGAAAGAAACATTCCCCTCGAACCTAAGAAATAGAGGCCAGATCTCAAGATATAGTCTCGATCTTCAATGGTTTTAAAAATAACAACATAAAATCCTTTCCTGCAATAAAAATCCAGGGTGTCTTTCTCAGGCCAATTATTGGAAATTTAGTCAAGAACAACCCTAGGACTGGGCCAAAGGCCTAAGAACTTACCAACTAAACCAAACTCTTTCAAAATGATAGAATTATGTTTTGCCACAGAGTTCCCCAATAATTCCAGACTGGGTATGGAATCATCTCTTTTGGCACACCTGCCCATGTCGACCGAGGGCCTGTGCATGATGCTTCAGATAGCTACCAATTCATAGAAAGCGAAGATGTTGGTTGCAATGATCGAGATTTGTTGCTAGCACATCACCAAAAACAAGCCACACACAAAGGCAACCAGTAGCAAAGAACTAAGATCTAGGGTTATAGAGACCAAGGCAACGAACAAGGAACTTGTGGCGACTGTGAGGGCTTCTAGAAACGATTGTGGTGACCTGAGAAACGACGACCATGGAAAACCCTAGCCGCTGCGGCAGACGCCCGTGCTCCTGCTCTTCATTTTC
>SNQJ01S0084941.1:17151-46058 GCA_010110895.2 Picea sitchensis
TTCCTGGGCAATATTTCTTCCTAAATCTCTAATGTGATCATGCATTTTTATTTTATTTGTACGGTCCACCTGCAACAGACACTTGTTTTCTAGATTTTGAAGCCCCACGGTACCCCATATTTTTATTGCCTTATCCCTATCTTTCCTATGAAACAACAAGCAATATCTAAGAATATTCGCTGATCCTCCTCATGTAGTGAGTCATAACTGATTCTGAGTCTGTTCAATATCTCCACAGGTAGTGTCTGGCGAAGTCGATCCAATAGCTCCTCCCAGTAATGTTGATCATTTACTCCGCAAACAAGCGCCCCGAATACTTTCAATGATAACGGCAATCCATCACATGCCGTTACAAACAGATATGCGAGATCTTCAAATTCTGGTGGTGGAAGTGGCTTATTAAAGGCATATGAACAGAAGAGCTCTTTAGAGTGTAGTGTATTCAGCCCTTCTAGGTTGTAAATTGAGGCCTCTAACACTCCTGAGCTCTTCACGAGAGGTAACCAAAATCAAGCTATCCGGGCTAAGGATATTCTTAATTGGTAAAAATGCTTCCAGTTGAGAGACATGATCTACATCATCTAAGTCCATTGGAAATAAGGCGTCTGTAGAGATAGCTGGCGAATGTGTGCTTAACATCAGGACCACGATGGTTTATAAACACATCGTAATGGAGATAAGAAGTTGTGCAAGAGGATGCAGAAAAAGCATGGGGCATGAGGGTTGTTAGGCTTTCCATTGGAGTTTGGATTTAAATGGAAGGTTAGAAACACTATCACAGACGCAAAAGGTAATGTGTTCAAAGATACGTTCTCTTGTTGATACAACTAAACAAAACAAATCTATACTAACTGAGATGTTTAGCACGGATCTGGGTGTTATGCTCCACCATGCGGGCAAGATTCCCTTCACATTTTTAAATAATTATGCCTTCCATATTATATTATGGAAATAAATTATATTGTCTGAATAAATTATTTTCTTTCCATTTATTTTGATTACTTAATTATAAGCAAAACCTTCCAACTTTCCAAAAAGTCTTTGACATTTTTTATGCTTTTGCTTGCAAAATGCCTTTATGCCTTGCATATTTTTAAATTAACTACACGACAGGAAAATATATAGTTTAATTAATAAATTATCAAATTGAATGAAACCCTTCCAAACCCGATATCACTTGATCAAGCCATTATTCTTCCGAAAGGACATGCGTCCAAAATGCCCTTCATTACTTATTTTAAAGTTAATTACATCATTTATTATTTAAATAATTATCTTAATTATTATTTTAAACTAATTACATATTATTACTTACATAATTATTTTAATTATTATTTTAAATTAATTACATCATTATTACTTAAATAGTTATTTTAATTATCATTAAATTTTAGTGGAATCTCTTTGAATGTGCCTTAAATATTTGTATATGCACAAGTTACATTGCCACAGGCATCTCATCAACATTTGATGTTCATTCAAATTTATATGGTGTATACTCAAATTCAAAAATGGTGACAAAGAGATCACAACGTTTCAACAAAGAGATCACAACGTTTCAACAAAGAGATCACAAAGTTTCTCTAAATATTTAAATGTTGTAATCAAATATTTAAATGTTGTAATTCATTAACACGTTACATAATTATTAGGTTTTGCTAATATGATTTTTGTAAATATTTAAATGTTGTAATTCATTAACATGTTACATAATTATTAGGATTTGCTAATATGATTTTCATAAAATATTATGATGTGAATATTTTTTTAATTGGTCAACCTGTATAGTAAAAATATATTATACAATTTTCCTTTTTAAAATCTAATAATTATTTTATTATTATTTATCAATTTGTCATTACATGATTTTTTTTAATTATACTTCATTAATTTATTATTATTTGTCAATTTATTATAATTTTTTTTAATTTTTCAATAAAAAAATATTTACTTTGAAAGACCTCAGTGTAAATCTAAAGTTAAAATGGATATAGGTTGATTCTTTATATATATATATATATATATATATATATCATTGAATCAATTACTTTATAAAGAGAGAGTTGATATTGAAATATTTTACTTAATGTGAAAATATTTTATTTATGACTCACATTGAAATATCATTTTGTTATTAGAAGTGGAGAGAATCCTAGAAAGCTAAAAAATTGACTACATGAAAAAAGACAAAAATAATAACCAAAACATCAAGACAAAAAAAATAAAACTATTATTTTGTTATTAATATCTTTTTAAATATCGTTTATCAACTCCATATTAAACATTGAAGTAATTACACATCTCCATTAGTAATGAGAATTATAAAGCACCTACTCAAATAAGAAATTTTTTAATTTAGAAATTTTTTATTGAAATATTTTGTTTATGGATGAAAATTGAAATTTTTTGTTATCAATTATTAAAAAAATTCAACTATAGAAAAACTAAAGGTTTTTCAATATACCTTTAAGAGTTTCAATACTCTTGGTTTCAACACGCTCTCTCCAAAAGTTATGATAAGGTTTCCCAATATTTTAAGGGTTTATGATAAGGTTTCCCAATATTTTAAGGGTTTTCATAATCTCTCCATAAATTATGATAGAGTTTACATTAACTTGGATTCATCTTAACTTGAAATTGATTTAACATTTTAAGAATTAAATCCTTCCAAGACATGAACTTTTTTGGCAATGCAAAAATTTGGTGAAAGTTTTATATCTTTATTTATTTGCATTTTTACAAAGGAGTAAAATGTCTCCACCATAGTGCTAGAGAATTAAGGGACTAGTGTGCAAGACTTAGTATATGCATATAATATTTTACAAAACAAAACAAATGTATACCTTCCAAATTAGTAGATACCCTCCACAATCGAAGTAGAGAGGGACTAGCGTGCCAGTCTTCGTAGATGCATATAATACTTGATAAAACAAAATTAATGTCTACCCTCCAAACTAGCATATACAAAATTAATGTCTACCCTCCAAATTGGCATATACGTATAAAGTTGTTGTTATTTATGCTCGATGATAAGTGCAAAATGTGCTTCACTACCTTTGCATTTTCTAATTAATTAGTCTTTACTATTATATTATCTAAACAAATTTGCATATTAACATGTGGTAAAAGTAAGAGGAATTTTCCACCGAGGTTTGTTCCAATGGGAAAGCTCCCATATGGGAACACATGCGAGTTGCACATAAGGAGTATATCCCTATGATTTATAACGATGGGTCTCAATCTTAACTTGGATGGTTTCCGAATACGATTGACCAAACATGACCTTATTTCAAACATTTTATGTCGGTAAGCCAACAAAATTATTTTGATTATTTAATTATAAGAAAAACCTTCCAATATGCCAAACACAGCTTACACATTTTCTTTGTCTTCCTAAAATGCTTGCAAGATGCCTATGAGAGCTTGCATATTTTTAATCACAACTTATTTACATCTTTTTAAATTATTTATGTCACTATTATCATATTATAGAAATAAATATTTTAATTATTAATTAAGTCAAACCTTCCAACATGCTTGGCATCCTAGATAACAAACATTTAGGTAAGAGAAATGTGTTCCCATTTTCCAATGGTATAAAAACCCCTTGTACTTTCTTCTGAAAAAAAGAACATATAAAAGAATGTGTGTGTATTTTTTGTAGATCAAAACATATACACGTTTTCTTCTACATAAACAAGAAAATAACATGAAAAAAACACGAGCATGCATTTTGTTTACATAAAAAGATTATTAAAACCAAGTTGTGTACCATATTTTTATCCTTGAACCATGTCTTGGGACATGGGGACCATTCGTAAGTTCCCTCCTATGGATGAAATCGAGTTGATATCCCTTTGTCATTACAACAGAACATGCAATTAGCGCCTAAAATAACGCCAGAATTTATTTTATTTTACTCCATGAATCAGACACCTTTTCTGGCGCAAAACTGGGTACAATATGGACTTTTTATGATTGCACCAGATTTAGCGATTTAATGCCAGGAATATCATTAGGAATAGCACCAGATTTAATGCCAGGAATATCATTAGGAATAGCACCAGGTTTAGCACCAGGAATAGTGCCAGGTTTAGCACCAGGAACAATGCCAGGATTAGCGCTAGGATTAACACCAGGAATAACGACAGGATTAGCGCTAGGTATAGCGCCAAGTGTTGCTTCCATTTTCTCTTCTGATATTCCTTCCAATTTTTCTTCCATTTTTTAGTCTATTTTAGCGCCTCGTTATATGTCCAGTTTTGCTTTTGATATGGCTTCGAATTTTGCTTCCAGTTTGGTGCCAGGAATAGCATCAGGTGTTGCTTCCATTTTTTCTTCTGATATTCCTTCCATTTTGGCTTCCAGTTTTGCTTCTGATATGGCTTCCAATTTTGCTTCCAGTTTGGCTTCTGGTTTGGCTTCCAGTTTTACATCTAGTTTTTCTTCTAGTTTTGCTTCCCATTTTTCTTCTGGTTTGGGTTCCAGTTTTGCTTCCAATTTTGCTTCTGGCGTGGCTTCCAATTTGGCTTCCATTGTTGCTTCCTTTCTTGCTTCCAACAATTCTTCTTGTTTTGCTTACAATTATTAATTTAATATGTTTTATTTCAATTTAATTAGTTAAATATATCATGTCTCTTAAATAACTTATATGACTAAGCTAGTCATATAGATGCATTTGAAATATTTTATAGTATAACATTTATAAAGAATTTTTTAGGGAAACATACATCCATACAAATTAACAACATCATTATACTTATTAAATCCCCATCAAAATATAATCTACAACATCCAGTGTATATAGAATAACAAGATAATTATTATAACATGATCCTCATCTATAATTAAAACAAGTGAGTCAAATATCTATAATTTAAGTGAATTTGAAAACATCCATCATGAGAAATAAATCAGAACCATCATACTTAATAAATATGCATCCAAAAATCATCAACCACTTTTAATATATAAAAATTGACGAGTCAATATTGATAAGATCATCATCATATATAACTAGAACAAGTGAAAGTCAAATATATATGCCAATAGATCAATATCATTTGAAAATGATACATGTCCAACAATCGACATAAGTCAAAATGATACATCATGTACAAATAATATAAATAAAAGTGATAAATTATGTAAGACAAAATGATACAAGTCAATATGATACGTCATGTCCAAACTATATAAGTCAACATTAAACATGTCAAAATGATACAACTCAATAATATGGTACTAGAGGCCGTGAAAATGCTACATATGATAGTAACCATGAAAAGAGGCATTATAACAATATATAAAAAATGATCCATGATGCAGTCTATATGATCATGAATGTCACTAGTTGCTACCAACAACTACCTCAACATCATCATCACCATCGTGATCATTGTTGGTACTAAATTCTGCACCTGACTGCTAAAGGGCAGAGCTAGGCCACCTCAATTTTAGAATGGTTGGTTTCTTAATTTTTGTTGGTCAGTTAAAGGGTTGGTTTTACCAAGACAAGAGCATGGTTGGGTCGGAAAATGATAAGGATGAGGGTCCTCCTTGGCTGGTGGCACACTAATGATAGACAAGTGAAATGATAGAGGTAAAAACAAAGGGAAACAACAAACCACTCAATGAATAATCAATTGCAAGAAGTTAAATACTTAAAATATCATTTCAAGACATTAAGCATGTACCAAAAACACAATTACTCCCACCGGTTGCAATAAAAACAAATATTCATCAAAGCATAGATGTTATCACAGGTTTCATATTAATAAAGACAAGTTATACAATAGCTGAAGGAAAAAAAATGTAATTTGTACAAATCAAAACTGTATTCAAGATAAAAAACACATACAAATTTGGACACAAATACACTATCATCAATAGTATATTCACCAGGTAGAGAGATTTAGTCCATGCACAAAAATGGGTCCAACCAGTTGTTGTATTTATCTCTTTCCCCAAAAACTCCACCCTCAAAACATACAGAAACTACATATTTATCAGAAATGAAGAGACCCTCGACCAATGTGGAATTGGGGCAGGGTTCGCGAGCTTTTGAGTGTAAAGTATGAACATTTCCAGGATGGTCGAACTCCCAGAGTGACGTGGTGACCTGATGTCATATCGTCGACGTGTCATGAAAAGAGAGGGACACGTGTCACCTAGAAATATCATGAATGAGGCAATAAAAGGGCCTGAGATGAGCACCAAGTGTCATGATTGATGAGTGCCACATGTTTTCGACACTTCGGCACTCCGAAGCTCCGGAGAACTGGGTTTGCTCTGCATATAAATCTCCCAGAGTGTTAATCTCGCGAAGTCACTAACCTGTGCTTATATTAGACTTATTAACCCGAGATTGATACTTTAATAATTAATGGATTTCGGGAGTTCAAAAGTTTGGGAGACCTATAGTGCTACGTTTGAAAACCTCCTAGAGTAGTACAGGCCTAGAGTGACGTGGTAGCCTGACGTCACTTCAGGACTTCGGGCTTCAAGAGTTTTGAATTTTCAAGAATGAAAATCTCCCGGAGTGACTTTCTCCCCGAGTCATTAACTCACATTTACTGTTAATTAAACTATTATTACTTTAACCATCAATTTTAATAACTTTGGGACTTTGGAAGTTCGAACCTTCGACCATTTAGGCCTATGCTAAGTTGAAAAACTCCCGAAGTAGTACGGGCCCAGAGTGACGTGGCAATGAGGGTCCACTCCGGCACTTCGAGGCTCCAGAACTTCAGGACGTTTCTTTCTCTAGACCAAAACCTTTCAGATGAACGAACTCCCAGAGTAATACGGGCCTGAAGTGACGTGGAAGTGAGGGCCCACTCTGGCACTTCGGGGCTTCGAAACTTCGACACTTTTATTTCTCTAGACCCAAACCTCTCGGATGAACGAACGACGTGAGTGGCGTGGTAGTGAGGGCCCACTCTGGCACTTCGGGGCTCTGGAACTTCGGCACTTCGAAGCTCTATAAATTTGGAGATATGTGCTTGTCAATAAACCTCGCATGATGTTGAAAACCCTGAATGCACGAAAATTGTCGATTTGAGTGGCTTGTTGGATCTCCATCGTTGCAATTTTAACCTGTTTGTTCCCACCATCTAAGCCCGAAATTGATTTCTTTGAATGCTACGTTTTTTTCTCATGGTTGTTCCCTGTGCATACAACATACTTGATCGACCTATTGTAAGCTCAATTAATGACAAACAAGATGACAAGTAATTTGAACCAAATCATGATATCAAATTACCTCTCAAGAAAACAAAAATATGGTGCAAAGAATCAATTAAAGAGAAAAATTTAAATGTGGAGAATAACTTATCAAGAACAAAACAAAGAATTAGGATTTAAGAAGATGTTATAGGTGAATTGAAGGGGTAGGGACGTGATTTAGACCTAAGTTCCAACATTGGCTCCAATCAGGGATAACACTTCCCTGTGAGGTGCTAAAGAATAGTAGATCAAGCGCCTTACTTCTCAATAACTTGCTCTCACCTTCCTTTTCTTACCTCTATTTCTGTCTATCGGCCATGTATTTCTGCCACTATTATCTCAGCCATGCATCTATGGAGTTCAAAACAGTAACTACACCCCAGTGCCTTTGTTGGGATATGGAGTCTTTATTCAATATGAAACTTAAAAATGCAGCTACACCCCAGTTCCTTTGTTGGGCTATGGAGTCTTATTATTGATCTACACACAAACTACTGAAAAAACCAACATACTGAAAAAAATTTTGTGAACTGAAAAATTAAATACTCGAACTAAGAGCTTATTCTACTACTGCCTACTCCATTCAGTTGAAAACCAAGTAATCATGTGTAATCAGATTTCTAGTGAAACCAAGAAACCATTTGAATGAGAACCATAACTCCGTGCATCTCACTATTTATAATAATCCAAAGAGGATATATTATATGCAACAAAAAATTAGTAGGCATCTCGTATTCATGGCTGCAAAAGTTGATCATGCTAAAACTTACCACATTTGAGATTTTGGAAAAATAAGAATCCATCTGTCTCACTATTGGATCTTGAAACTCATGAAAAGCCTCCAACTGGTTGAGAGGACAAAGTTGTTGTTGTGTAAGATTTGCATTATAAAGAAGGCTGAGTTTCTCATGTCCTCGTTGACATATCTCATGAAAGTCATGTGATTCACAACTATAAAGGGAAGCAAAACACTCTTGATACTGCTCATCTTGTTGTTTGAAATGAATGGGTATGTCTTCTGCATTGCTGGTTTTTCCTTGTTCTGGCTCCATAATGTCATCTTCAGACTAATAGAGTTCCCGTTGCTCAACAATTTTAGAAGGAAGGGGAAAAACTTGCTCGTGACCTTCAACATCACTTTCCTCATAGTTAATCAGATCTTTATGAGAACATAGAACAACAAATGTATCATAACAATGACTAACTGAGACATCTAGAATAATTCATGTTGTATCCATCTTGTTATCATCAATTTCATCATTAATGTAATTCCCAACATCATCTTTTTGAATAAAATAATAAGAAGAAGTCTCATATGTAACTGAATCTTCCTCCACTTCCTCAATGGAAAAATCCCTTTTATTTTCACTACTAGAAGAACTAATAAGTGACTGTCGAATATGAGATCCAAATTCTTCACAATAGTCTCCAAAAAGTAAATCAGCTGGAAAACACCTTTTACAATGCTCACTGAATGCAACATGAAACTCTTCTAGGGAGGAGATGCTAGCAGAGGGCAAGGATCGATACCACTCACAAGCATATCCCTCTAATGACTACATGAACATCTTCATTAATACATCCTCATGAGGTATTCCCCACTAATGCATGAGTTCATGAAACTCAAGCAAATTCTCAGCAGGGTTGTCATCTCTATGTTGTCTAAATCTGGGCAAGATATCACCCCACTCATCTATAGTAGGAATAACATTTGGAAAATTGGGAACAATAGAGAAATTAAAAGGAGAAAACCTCCGAGCCAAGATGGCTTCCATCTGAAAATATGAATTCTTAATACTGTGGAGTCGCCATTGGGTTCTTTAACCATGGAGTCGCCAGGTGAATGATCTACAGTTTGAATATGTCTGGTCTTTGTTCACCATCAAAGATCAGATCGTTTTCGTTCTCCCAGGGAAATATATTTCGTTACTCCGTTCCCTGACAATGGTGCCAGAAGATGTTGGTCCTAAAGTCTGCACCTGACTGCTAAAGGGCAGAGCTAGGCCACCTCAAGTTTAGAATGGTTGGTTTCTTAATTTTTGTTGGTCAGTTAGAGGGTTGGTTTTACCAAGACAAGAGCATGGTTGGGTCAGAAAATGATAAGGATGAGGGTCTTGCTTGGTTGGTGGCACACTAATGATAGACAAGTGAAATAATAGAGGTAAAAACAAAGGGAAACAACAAACCACTCAATGAATAATCAGTTGCAAGAAGTTAAATACTTAAAATATCATTTCAAGACATTAAACATATACCAAAAACACAATTAATCCCACAGGTTGCAATAAAAACAAATCTTCATCAAAGCATAGTTGTTATCACAGGTTGCATATTAATAAAGAAAAGTTATACAATAGTTGAAGGAAAAGAAATGTACTTTGTACAAATCAAAACTATATTCAAGATAATAAACACATACGAATTTGGACACAAATACACTGTCATCAATAGTATCTTCACTAGGTAGAGAGATTTATTCCATGTGAAAAAATGGGTCCAACCAGTTGTTGTATTGATATCTTTCCCCAAAAAATCCACCCTCAAAACATATAGAAACTGCATATTTATCATAAATGCAGAGGCCTTCGACTAGTGTGGAACTGGGGCTTAACTCTACCACATCTATCGTTAAAAAACTTATTAACTTAAGTAAAACACATTGATGGATTATGTTAATGAATACTCTGAACTTGACTTAAAAAAAGGAGTGGTTCTTATCACACATAGAATACAACTTATTATGCCTTAAACTAAAAAATTCTTGCACTAAAGAATTGAAAAACCGCTACTGGAAATGAAAATGGATTGGAGCGAACTGAGATCTGACAGAAATGACCAAGAGTGACAGAACTGAGTTTTGTATCGATCATGTTATGCACGCGCATTGTTGTAGGCCGCTGGAGAAAACTGGAAGTGTGGTCGTGTTTTTCCCCCACTTATCCTTATGAGGACTGAAGCAACTCGTGTTGCATTTTTCTGGAGTCTGGACCTGTAGTCTCCCCTTCCTGGTTTGGCACCCCCATTTACACATTTAACCTTCATCATTTTGGGACTTTGGGACTTTGAATCTTCGGGGTTTGGGATATTTTGAGTGCAAAGTATGGACATTTCTTGGATGGCCGAACTCCCAGAGTGACATGGTGACCTGACGTCATATTGTCGACGTTTCAAGAAAATAGAGGGACATGTGTCACCTGGAAATAGCGCGGATGACACAATCAAAGGGCCTGAGATGAGTGCGACATGTCATGATTGATGAGTGCCACATGTATTCGACACTTTGGCACTCCGGAGCTCCGAAGAACTGGGTTTTCTCTGCATCTAAGTCTCCCAAGGTGCTAATGTCACGAAGTCACTAATCCGTGCTTATATTATACCTATTAACCCAAGATTAATACTCTAACCATTAATGGATTTCAGGAGTTCGGAACTTCAGGAGACTTGTAGTGCTGCGTTTGAAAACCTCCTGGAGTAGTATTGGCCCAGAATGACATGGAATCCTAATGTCACTTAGGGACTTCGGGCTTCGGGAGTTTTGGATTTTAAACCATGAAAATATTTTGGAGTGAATTTCTCCCGGAGTCATTAACTCACATTTATAGTGAATTAGACCGTGATTACTTTAACCATCAATTTTAATGACTTCGGGACTTCGAAAGTTCAACCCTTCGACGATTTAGGCCTATATTGAGTTGAAAAACTCCTAGAGTAGTATGATTCCAGAGTGACGTGGAAGTGAGGGCCCACTCTGGCACTTTGGGGCTCTAGAAATTTGGCACTTTGCTTAGTTTGGACCAAAACCTCCCAGATGAAAGAACTCCCGGAGTAGTACAGGCCTAGAGTGATGTAGTAGTGAGGGCCCACTCCGACACTTTGGGGCTCCAGAAATTTAGCACTTTGGTTTCTCTGGACCAAACCCTCCCAGATGAACAAACTCTTGGAGTGACATGACAGTGAGGGCCCACTCCGGCACTTCAGGGCTCTGGAACTTTGACACTTTGGGGCTACGGAAATTCGGAGATTTGTGCTTGTCGTTAAACCTCGCGCTATGTTGAAAACTTTGAATGCACGGAAACTGTCGATCTGAGTGGCTTGTTGGATCTCCATTGTTGAAATTTTAACCTGTCTGTTCCCACCATTTGAGCCTGAAATTGACTGCTTTTGAATGCAACGTTTTTTTTTCTCATGGTTGTTCCCTGTGCATAAAACATAATTTATTGACCTGTTGTAAGATCAATTAATGGAAAACAAGATGACAAGTAATTCGAACCAAATCACAATATGCAATTACCTCTTAAGAAAAAAAAAAAGATGGCACAAAGAATCAATTAAAGAGAAAAATTAAAACGTGGAGAATAACTTAGCAAGAACAAAACAAAGAATTAGGCTTTAAGAATATGTTATAGGTGAAACGAAGGGGTACGGACGCGATGGAGACCTAAGTTCCAACAATCATGATCGTCATCATCATCATCTGCATCAGAAATGGCATCATTGTCATCTGTATCTGTGTCATCATCATGAGCATCATCTGCCATCTCAGCATCAGACTCAACGTCATGATTTGGATCTATTTGTTTAGGATGATCCAAATCTTTTGGAATATCCTTGTTCTGCAAAAACAAACATTTAGAATGAAAAGTTATTAGTTATTTCATGTAATAATTAATTTCTCTCTTATATATCTAATATTACAACATATGTAATGAAACGATAATCATATTACATCATACCAAAGTTCATGTATGATAATATAATATCAAATAAGTTACAACTAATTTGTCATTCCAATGATGTAAAACATTCAACAATTCTAATAAACGTTAGTAAAGATCATAAAAAAATTATATGCCTAGCCTTGCCTTGCCTTGCCTTGACATGCCATGCCTTGTCTTGACATGGCATGCCTTGCCTTGCCTTGACATGCCATGCCTTTCCTTGACATGCCATGTCTAGCCTTTCCATGCCTTTCCTTGACAAGCCATGCCTTGCCTTCACATGTCTTTCCTTGACTGAAGAAATTTCCTTGATGCCTCTTCTCATAAATCTCAATAAAGCAATCTCACCATGGAAATCTTTCTGTGCAACCGAGCTCTTGAACCAAGTTTGGAATTTCAATTTGTACTCACCATGTCGTACATCCATCTTACCATGGCATTGGTCATCAATATCTAGGCTTGCAGTTCGAATCTATAGAAGACATTGATATATCATATATTCAAGGAGACCACATTTAAGCTCAATAGCTCATCATCATTATTTATTGATCATTTGAGATTATTCCATGGTATGTAGGGAAGACAAGAACAATAATGAATTTAGAGTTCATGACCTACCATGGTCATTCACTTCCATAAAGGACTACAAAAGTAAACAATTTAAAACTCCATGAATATACAATATAAAACTTACAACACAAAAGGGAAAGAAAAAATCTCAAGGATTAGATACAAGGACATGACAGTGTAACATTATGTACATACATTAACATTATCGAACACAGTATCAAAATTCATTCTCCATGCATATAGCTTCTAACATGTATCAATTCAAAATGTTCTCACTCACTCATAAAGCATCCATTCCTTATATAGTTCATGGAAGGAAAGTTCTCAGAGTTACAAAGATAAAAAATATAAGGAGATGGAGTATGTAATTCAATCTACAAATGAAAAGGCCATGTCAATATCCCATCTTGAAGTTGCACACGGATTTCAAAAATTAGATTTCATATTCATACATGATTGATGATGGAGATTCAAATTCCAATTCAAAAATATCAAGGAGGCAACCTTAAAAAATCAATAAACTCTACTATATTTTGAGCGAGCCCAAAGTATGGATAGTGTATATATAGTATACGTCAAGTTTACTAAGTACCCATAGAAAACAATCTACTATGAATGGTTCTTCTCATTTAAAATTCAAATGAATCATTGTTATTTCCAAAGAAACAAAATTGCACATTTCTCAATCACCCTAACTTCACTCTATCACAACCCTAACTCATGTCAATGTGGTCATTGAGATCTAAGGTGTTGGGGGGGGGGGAGCAACTTAGTGTTTCCATGATGACTTCATCTATCAAAATACAAAATATGGGGAGGTCATCTCAAGTCAAGAATGCAATCATAGAAAGTACAAGGCCATCGAGGAAACTCAAATTGGCATGCACAACAGCCACAGGGCTGTTATGAATGCCTGCGTTTCCAAAGCTCGAAGCCTAAACCCTTGGGATGATTGTAGATAGTTTGAGTTTTTCAATGATTTTAAGTATTGATAGAGCCAAATTTAACGTCAAGAGAAGGTAAAAGATGTAATTTTGTGTTTCCAAAACTCAAAGCCTAGCACCCTAAGATGATTGAAGAAAAGTGATTGATTTTATTTAAGAGTCTAAATATTTTCAAAACCCAAGTTAACGTCAAGCTAAGGTAAAAAGTATAAGTGTCAACAATCTAATTTTTAGTATACTGGAGAAACGTTGAATTGTTGAAAAATATTAAGAAGCATATCAAGGAAGACTTGCATGGAGAAATGTAAAAAGAAAGCAAAGACCAAGGAAAATCCCAACACCACAATTGAGGATAGAGGAGTGAGTTAATCTCAAAGATAGAATAATAATAGGCACAAGATTATTGCTTATATTATCAAAAGAAAAAGAAAACATCTAGCAAAGAAGATTAATCAAATACTAAGATGGTAGCTAGATTTAATAGAATGGAACCTACAAACCCTTCTAAATTGTATGCCAATCCTAAAGTGAATGATGCATTCCAAAAATTTAATTTGTTGAAATACTTCAATAGGAATCAAGGGTTTGATGATGGAATTTCCCTTGAATTTTCACATAATTTTAAAAACTTGGAGGAAAAAGAATACATGACCATAGTTAAGGGCTTACAAATCCAAATCAATGAACCTATGTTGGTGATAGTTACAAGACTCTCTATGGGATTTCCATGGGAAAAGGAGGAAAGGAAACTAGCCTTATATGCAAAAAGGATCTTCTTTGGGTCCCATGAAACAATGGAAGAGAACAAGAATGGTTTTAAAAGAGAGAATTTTCCCTCACCGAGAGATGAGGTGGTCTTACACATAATGAAATACATAACTTGTGATGGAAGGAATAGCATGGTCTATGCATTTCACTTCAAATTGTTACATCACCAAAGACATTTTATATCAACATACCTGAAAAAAACTTGAACATTCCTTATTATTTTTTACAGTCTCTAAGATAAATGAGTTGTAAAGTGCAGGTAGGAAAGGTGGATGCATTAGTGTTGGGTATATGTTATATTCTTTGCATGTGTGTGTGTGGGCACGTCAGATTTGGCAATTGTGTCTGACGATCCCTCTAGTAGTGTTCTTTGTGTCGTGTGCGTCGAGCACTTCCTAGGGGGGTCCCAGGGGGGTTCGGTATGCCCCCCCCGATTACACGCAACGTTTTGGGCGATTTTTGCTATTTTTAGCGAATTTTTCTATTTTTAGCAGTTTTCTAAATTAATCTTGGATTAAGGGATTAGGGTTTTGGTATCTAAGGAATACCTAAAAACATTGTATATATTGTATGGTGAATGGTGAAATTTGATATAATGAATATTAGAAATATTTTCCCCGGTTGAGGGTTTCTGGTATAAATCTTTGTGTACTATGTGTATGAGCCATTGATTAAATTCTCTTTTTCTTAAGAATCTATATGCATGACTTTACTTCACAGGTTTAAAAATTACAATTAGCCCATCATGGGATTATCAACATAATTGTACATGATACATTGGATGGACAAAGTTGCAAAATCACTTGGGATAAGTTATTAACCATTAGAAAAGAAGAATTATTGTCCCTGCAAGCTAATATGAACCAAGAGGTGGCCCAATAGAATCTAGGAAGAGTACAAATATTGGGGGCAAGGCATGTATGAGAAAAAGAGGAGAACACACAAGAAGACAAACATAAAGGAGGAAGAAAAATAAGTGTCTACTAGAAAATAGGAGAATGACAGGGGCATTGCTACTAGTTTGTTCCATATGGGCACACCATATAGAAGTCCCCTCAAAATTACTATAGGAAACCCATAGGGAGGGAACCAAAGTAGAGCCACAAGGGAAAGGAATATGTCCCAAGTAACAAACAAGTTTTCTATTATTGAACACACACCTACCATAGACATTGAGGAGGACATACCTTCTATCCGAACAAAGGATTTGGGAGAATCCCATGGGGAACTCATGCTAAGAAGAATAAGCCTAGCATAAAGGACCCCATTGTCCAATTGGCATGCACAGTAGCCACAATGACTATTGTGCATGCCAAATTGGCATGTGCAACAACCCTACGGTTGCTGTGCACATGAGGTTATACCCTACTAACTCCACATTCCTCTTTAGAAATTACAATTTTAGCTACATATTGTGTATGTTTTTCATCTATCCTCAACTCCCATGATGCCATCCTATACCCCTTACTCTGATTTTATTTTCCTTCCCATTAGAAACCCAGGAAAGCCAAAATATCTCTATTTTGCATTCTCCAGTTTTCTAAGTTAGTAGAACTACGTCTACACACAACCTTCAAGATTCACAAAGAAGGAATTCTAAGTGAAATGTTAGGGGAGGATTCAATAGGAGTGATCCTACAAATAAATATAGGCTATACAACAACCCTAAGGTGGTTGTTGTCTACCAACAACCCAATTGGATAGTTTATTTTGATAAACTACAAGGATATGATGATAGGATAGCTCTTGAATTTGAATATAATTTTCAAAATATCAAAGGTCAAGAATACATCATAGCAGTGAGAGGATTGGTAATGTAGGTGAATGCATCCATCATAAGAAAAGTTTAATGACTCTCCATGCGTTCACCTTAGGATAAATATGAAAGGAATCTTGTAATTGATGATAATAAACTATTTTTCCTAAGTTATGTAGAACCTAAGTGAAACAAGAATGGGGTCAAAAGAGATACTCTTCTAAACCCATGGGATCAATTATCCTACCACCTAATAAATTATATCACTTATGAGGGAAGTTTGAGTATGCTATATGCATACCATTTCAGGTTCTTGTATTAGCTCAATAATTTGTTTCACCATAAACTTGACAAAAAATTGAGAATTCCTTATTTCCTACTATAGTCTTTAAGAGAAATGAGTTCAAAGGTTAAGAAAGGGAAAGAGGAGGCCTTGGCCCACAATGGCCTCATAAAATTTATAGTATGTGATGTTATGGAAAGATAAGTTGTTAGAGTACCTTGGGAAGAATTTGTGACCATGGATAGATAAAAAAATTTGGCCTCCCAACAATCTATCTAGGAACCCAGTCAAGAAAGAGACATGAAGAAGAAGAAATTTGGGAAGGTATAGGTCTCAAAAAAAAAAAATATCAGAAAAATATCAAGGTGGAATATTTAGACAAAAAAATAGCTTCCACATTAAATAAAGTTGGCCCCTTGTGTCGGATTTGCATTGTGCCTCACTGAGCTAAACCCTAGTTCTAGAGATCCTCTAACAAACACTTTTTTGGGTGACGAAATCATAGGAGAGGGGTCCCCATATTTGGAATCCAGTGCAAGGAGTCCAACAAAAATGGTGTTTTGTTGATCCGATGCACAGTTTGGGTGCTATGGCGAGTTGCAACTCGCCTCCTGAAGCCATTCAATGACACAATGAAAATTTATTTCGGGGGCACAAAATCACTACCAAGCGACGTAATTGAGTTCCATAAGCTTCGAAAGGTGTGTATGACCAATGCCCACACAATGATGGTGCCCACAATCTCCCAACATAGGGGATTTGAAAGTTGACCCCTTGTGTCGGATTTGCATTGTGCCTCACTGAGCTAAACCCTAGTTCCAGAGATCCTCTAACAAACACTTTTATGGGTGACATAATCACAGGAGAGGAATCCCCCTAGCGGGAATCCGATGCCAGGAGTCCAAAAAAACTTGTGTTTCATCGATCTGAGGCACGGTTTGGTTGCTATGGTGAGTTGCAACTCTCCTACTAAAGCCATTTAGGGACACAATGAAATTTTGGTCTGGGGGCACAAAATCACAACCGAGTGATGTAACTGAGTTTCATAAGCTATGGAAGGTGTGTATGACCAACACCCACATGACCACGGTGCCCACAATCACCCGAAACATGGTCTTTGAAAGTTGACCCCCTGTGTCGGATTTACATTGTGCCTCACTGAGCTAAACCCTAGTTCAGGAGATCCTCTAACAAGCACTTTTCTGGGTGATGAAATCAGAGGAGAGGGGTTCCCCTAGCTAGAATTCGGTGCTAGGATTCCAACAGAACTGACATTTCATCGATCTGATGCACAGTTTGGGTGTTATGGTAGGTTGCAACTTGCCTCTTGAAGCCATCCAGGGACACAATGACAATTTGGTCTGGGGGCACAAAATCACAATCGGGCGACGTAATTGAGTTTCGTAAGCTATGAAAGGTGTGTATGACCAACTCCCACATGACCACGATGCCCATAATTTCCCGACATAGGGGCTTTGAAAGTTGACCCCCTGTGTCGGATTTTCATTGTGCCTCACTGAGCTAAACCGTAGTTCTGAATATCCTCTAAAAAACACTTTTCTGGGTGACAAAATCAGAGGAGAGGGATCCCCTTAGCTGGAATCTGGTGCCAGGAGTCCAACAGAACTAGCGTTTCTTCGATCTGAAGCACAGTTTGGGTTCTATGGCGAGTTGCAACTTGCCTCCTGAAGCCATTCGGGGACACAATGACAATTTGGTCCGAGGGCACAAAATCCCAATCGGGCGACGTAACTGAGTTTCGTAAGCTCCGTGTTAGAGTCCTACATAGTATTATATGGTGATTCAATATTTTCTTTCAGTGATTTCATATTGTAAATAATATTGTATTTTTCAAATGATTTCCAAAAAAAAAACAAAAAAGATAAAAAATAATGAAAATGAAAAGAGGGTATAAAAGAAAAGAAAAGAAAAGAAAAAGAAAAAGAAAAAATAGAATGTAAAAGGTTAGAAAGAAAAATATTTGGCTTATGTTTCATGTCGCATGTTTTTAACCAAAGTAAAAAATGACAAGACAATTTGTCGTGTAGCGGGTAATTACTAAGCATATCTCACCCGGTGGTAACATCAAACCTCTTGATCGACGACTTCTATTCGCCTCCCCCCCCCTCGACCTACCTACCTTTATCGACGGAGGGGGGGGTCCAAAAAGAAGTTTTCCCCACTTCGACCCCATCTAACGTGGCGGGAGGTGGGGTCCAAAAGAAGTTTTCCCCCACTTCCGAATTTATCTAACGTGGCATTCGTCAAGTCACGCACTTCTCCATTACTACATATCACTCCACTGAATCAAATTAACTCCACTTCGTCAGCCACTCTTTTCCTCATTGTTATTGACTAAGTTGTATAGCTCAAAGCATAATGTCAGGCATAAAAAATATAAAGGAATTTTTTTTAAAAGGTGTTTTTTCTTCCGTTAGTTATATAAGAATAAATATTCAAATGAAGTTAAAGATAGAGCAGAATAGAGGTCATAATTTTTCATCTGAGTCGATTTATAAAATCAGATTACGTGGGAGAAACTTACAAAACTTTGAAGAAAAATGAGGCATCAATGGAAGATGAATCTTACCCTGTTCACAGTAGAAGAAAATAAGGAATTCACCCTTGAAAGGATATGAGATACAGTGATCCAAGTAGCTCATAGGTATTGTATTTACTTATAGTGAATACAGAGGAAAAATTGTTTGCTTAACGAATAACCGATTTAATGTGATTGCAGTAGCAATAGTACTAAATTGAAAAAACTCACTTATCAAGGAATAACATAGAGAAAACTAGAGATATGAAATACAGGAGGAAAACATAACTCAAACTGCACAAAAGTTGGAATCCCTGTCTGAACTTATATTAATACTCACAAAGGAGATTTTTTCCTATTACATCCGGCAAGAAGCAACCCGAGATAAGTCTTTGATTTAGATATTTATACAAAATGGTCACGACCTGAAACGATCAGACTTCTCTAAATCTAAAATGATAAGTATTACAATATGTAAACTGAAAGGTCACATAATCATTCTGTCTCTTCACCTGCACATAGTGGCATTTCTTCTTCATATCCTCTAGATGGGAGACAAATGGCATCTGATAATGACAATAGTAGGTGCAGGCTGTCTCATTTGTTTCCATATATACTAGCCTTCCCGTGTTCGACACACTGGACGCACCTGCTTACTAGCTTCACTACTAACCTAGAAGGTTCTGTTGTGTCATTCGCCTAAAAAATATACATCTTCTTTTCTATATGAGGCAACTTATCCTCTATTTTCCTCACTTCCAATGATATAGTCTGTAGCTGTAACCTGGGATTAACTATCCGCTTGTTAATCTGGCCAAGGTCAATTTGCTTCAATTGCTGGATAGTCGTCCGAGCCTCTTTAATGCTTGTCTTAGATTTAAGTTGACTTTTCGTTATATCAATCTGTCCCAGGGCCCCGGAGATACTATCTCCTTCAATGTCTAGTAATCCCTTGTCAAGAGAGGACAATGCTTCTTCACAAGCCTCGTTTACTTGTCTGGCTAATATTTTTTTTTTCAGCCAGATTTGTCTTCCATGTCTTCATGATTATGTCACCTCGGGTTTTCTCCGGAAGAGACAATCAAGGGATCTTTGCCATTTCATCCCTTGCTGCCATTACAATGGCCTCCTGAAATGTAGCCCGAGCAACAATGGCTTCTCTCTCCTTAATGTAAATGTTTTTTAGAGAGAGGTCTACCACCTGATAACATATTTGAACAACTTCCACTTTAGTAAAAAGGTTTTGCTGGGATAACTCCATATTCTCGTGGACCTCCAACGCCTGATCTTGGAAAGCTGCCACCTCCACTGCTGTAACTTCGACTAGATGTACCTTGGCCTGAAGTTGTTTGATCAATTCTTCTCGCTGAGTGGATAATTCCTTATCAGCTTGTGAATTCCTCTGAAACTCCTCAATGCTCGCTTGCAACTGCTGAATTTGATTCCTCTCGTAAGCTCTGATTTGATTGAAATCTTGGTTCATCTTATTCTTTACACTCTATTCCACAATATTTATTTGGTTCTCCAACAGTCTCACTAACATATTCTTCTGTTTTAGTTGTTCCGCTAGACTTCCTACTGAACATTGATTTGTCGTAGCAAAATCCCTAGTGAGCCTTCCATTTCCATGGCGAAGTCCACCTCATCTAAGGCTTGTCCATCATACAACACTCTGTGTCTTTTGACAACAACTCCTTCTCTTTGGTGTGTTTCTCTCTTAACAATAACCCCCCTCTTCTTACTGAAAAAGAATTTGGAAGGGGTATTTCTTCAGCCGAAATAGGTGTAAGATCTTCTATAAACACAACCTCGACATTTGGGTTCCCTTGACTAGACTGTAAGGTGTTACCGACTTGATAGGGCTACCTATCCCGTGTTGGGCACTTTAATTGTCAAAATGAATAGAAAATTAAGGTGTTCAATATAAATTGTCAACCCAGGGAAGTCTGTTATTTCAAGATAATTGTGCACAGTCTATGCTAGATTATGGAAGCAACACTAATCTAATTGTAGTAGGGAAAAAGAAACAAAAATTATTACTAACACAATTATGCTGACACAGCTGGAGTTCTACAGAATTGAAATCACAATTTGAAATCTAAGCCGATGAGTGTATAATAATTCTGGATTACCTACTCTAATATAACTTTCTATTTTACTTTTGCAGGAAGAAGTTCTCTACCATTTGCAGAAAGAAATCTACTTATTGCAAGAAAGTAATCCACACTTTTATTTTCTTTTACTTGAAAACACGATTTTAATCTAATGCAGAAAAAGGGGAAGCAGTTCTCTAGTAGTGTTAAACAATTAACTTTTAATTCTCATGAGACAGATTTATGCGCATGTAACAGGAAGGAACTAAACTGTAACAACAATTGTATTCTAGAATTGTTTAACAAATAAACCATTCACATTAAAACAACTATTCTGGAATTCAAAACAGAGGGGAATCTGTGAGGAAGGTGGCCCCTTTCCTTCTCACTGAATCCTCTCAAAGAAATAAGCTACAGTCTACTAAAGAAATTCAATCCACTCTTATATTGATTTGCTAAAATGTTGTGTACAATAAGCTTTACTTCACTTCACTTTCTCAAAGTCAGAATCTGTCCCTCTGATTACAAAATATATGCTATTTAAAGTCAGAGTCATTCTGTTAAAACAAAATTAGAACAGCCTTGAGAATCCCCGATTCTCAAGCTGTTCGTATGATATCATTAATACAAGATCTAGAACTAATATTGTAAGTTGAAACATGTAACAGTAGGTGTAACAACTTTCAGGATCGGTGGCATTTGTTGTAGCAGTCGTATAACAGCAGAATCGGTGGCATTTGTTGCAGCAGTCGTGTAATAGTAGAATCGGTGGCACCTGTTGCAGCAGTCGTGTAACAACTTCCAGGATTGGCGCATAGCTATAATAGCTTCCAAGATTGGCGCATAGCTGTAACAGCTGATGTAACAACACCGACCATTCTTTAAGACTTGTCTGTTCTATTCATTTCGATCATTAGTTGAATCATTTTATGGGTAAAACATGTGAACATTACAAATCAAACATGCTAAGTAAATGAAAATATAAAAGCAAGATAAATGATTCATACCTTGGGAAAAAAAGGTCTTAGCACACATTATAGTAGGCATTAGCTTAGAGATGATAAGGTTGAATAGGAAAAAGATGTGATGAAAAAGGGACATTTATGGGTCCTAACATGCCCCCCAACTGAAGACATTGCATGTACTCATGCAAAACACATTCAAACCTTACTTTGCAGCTGAATTAGGGAACTAGCTCCTCCAGTGCAAAACTGCTAAGATAAATTGATAAGTGCCTGTATTAAAAAATGTTGTGTTCAAAAGAAAATCTGTGGTGTCAACAATCTGTCTGAGTTTCTTTGTCTTGAAGAACATAATTAGTTTGAGTTGCTTGACTAACAACTCGTGAGGGAAACATAGGTTCATGTTTGAAAGCTGATGGTAAACCAACAACTGCCTTATGACATTGAGATCTCCTCAGTTGTGTTGTTCTATGTGTAGCAATAAGTGCATGTTCAGTCTTGACTGAGAGAGTTACTAGTACTCCAGCAATCGACACTTTTACTATCTTATAACCTACCTCAAAGTAAATGTTTCCACACTCAAAGCACATGAGTTCTTTATTTATGTCCATAACAACTTTTGTTAGTACTAGGATGTCCAAAGTAATCCCTTCTGGATTCTTTTGTCGAGCAGTATCCAATTCTTGTTTTAGGGTATTTAACTCTGCTTTGAGGCTTTCATTCTCTGTTATGAGTGCAATAATTTTGGAATTTTCTGTATTCCTTATCTTTCTCTCAATTTGGGCAAACAGTTGGGCAAATGGTACATCCTCAACAGTATTTGTAATTGGTTCTTGTGGAGTAGTTATACTGTCAATAGTTGTTTCTGGTGGAACAACTGTTTCTTGTGTAACAACTGGGTCTGTCATGACTTCTTCTTATGGAATAGTCTCATATTGGACAGCTGGTTTTTGTGGAACAACTTCATCCTGCTTGACTTGTTCTTGTATACCAGTCCCATTGTTTGCAACTGTCTCTACTGGCACTGTTAGTTCACTGGAAGAGACTGGTTCTTGTGTGACAATCTCTTCATCAATCATAGAGGATAATGGACGAAGAATAGGAATAGCCTATTCCATAGCTTGCCATCCAATTGTTGCTTCCGCAAAGCTAGTAGACTGGGTTTTTCTCCTTGGTAAAATAGAAACAAAAGCAGAGGCTTTCTTCTTCGTTGCTGGAGGAGGAACAAGCTGTTTTTCCTCAACCACACAAGTAGGAAATTCAGGTATACCTGAGTTTTCTATGATATGGACATCGTTACTTGACGTATGATGCACATAATCATCGGGCGGAGCCGATGATTCTACTGTGATTGGAGTACATTAAGTCTAAATTGAGAGAAGAGTTGCTTGCAGTTCTAGGCACAAAGTAAAACCTGGTATATGTATCTCTGTAGAGTTCTCTGTCACAGCAGCAGAAGGGGTTTGAGTTGCTGCTGATATAATTGGGTCAAGGTCTTTCCGACATTTTCCTTTGAATGGACGTTTTCGTTTCTGAGATAATCTACCAGCAATGATAGTAGGTCTTGGAATAGTTGTTGCAGTAATAGGTGGCTCTGCCGGTGCAATAACAGAAGGGGTAGTCAGACTTGCTGTTGCAGTGGATTGTTATGACCTTGTGCGCTTTCTAGGTGATCTAGATACAGGAACATGGGTTCTCTGTTTAGGAGTAGGGGTAATTTTTCAATAACATTTGTCGCGGCCAATGGCTAGGACGCATGGCTCGGTGTAGTAGCTGGTTGTTCCTCATTTAGAGCAATCATAGCTACAGGTTGTGTCAATTCAACTCCATCAAGGCTTTTCTGGTTGGTGCTAGGATGGTCGCGGGTTGTGCATTTACTTCTCTGGGTCGTCTTACGGGCAACGATAATAGGGGTTTGGACTGCTGTTGCAACCGAGGGTAGAGACTCAGGAAGAGGTCCAATCATATCTGTAGGTATAAAAGGTGGTTGGTCTGCTACAACAGGTAATAGGTTATTGGAAATGCCCATACGTTTGTGAATTAATAGTCCAATGAGTCTGTGATTAGAAGGGCAGTTCTTGGGGTTTTTGTATTTTTTTACAAAATGAGCCATGTTATTCAATGAATGGAGGAGAAAATAAGGAATGTTTATGAATTTCTGATGTTGCAGATGTGATAATAAGATGAAATCAGAAAAATAAACAACTCGATACCTGCCTTCACAGGTAATGAACCTTTTGACGAAATCTGCAACTTTCCCCCATGGCTCTGGTAAGGAATTGACATCCACACCTCAGCCTTTTGTCCGAATTTGCTCATTGTCAACGAGGAAAGCTTTATGAGCATCCAGAAGATGCGTTTTTCAGTTAAACCATCGATCTCCTGTTGTTGGAAACCTTGTGATAGCAACAATGCTTTCTTCTGATACTGGAATCCTTACCCCATTCACCATTGAATATCCTTCAATGATATTTTGACTAAACTCCAATACCTCGTCCTCATTAAACCCCTGCAGCTTCTTAAAATATGATATCCAGCCGACCTGGAGAAATATTTGGCAGGCCTCTGGGTGTAACAACAAAGTGTCCAAATTTGTGGGCTCATACCTCACAACTGATCCTCCCATAATGTTGTTTGAGAGTCTAACAGGCACGTAGGAGGATAGACTAGCACCTAAACCAGAAACACAACCGGTTCGAATGTGGTTTGCATGTAGAATACAATGTCTCAGCAAAAAAAAGTGTGGTCAAAAAGGTGGTGAAGGTGAGTATAAAATACCATTTGGATGACTAGATTTGGATTCCCCCCCCCCAACTAAGTGGATTGGCTCCAAGTGGATCAATTTAGCACAAGTGGTAAGAAAACGAGAAAGCATTTTTTTATATATTCATTACTTTAACACATAGGATTAGTCACGTACCTCATATCTTACCGCACATAACTGTCTGTCAGAGTGATCACACTATCCAACCGCCATCTGAGTTGCATGGAATAGCTAACATGATGAAGGATAGTTTGAGAAATGACGATATGACAACTGGAGAAGATATGGAGTCCTTTCTGGAGATAATCAGTTGGAAATTCCGAGATGTGAAGTCAAGTAATGATGAAACAACACTTTTGGATAGAGAAGGTGGAAAAAGATAGCTGCAGTATGAACAAATCAATGGTGCCGCAGCATGTAAAGAGTGTAGAGTTGGAGTAGCAGTATTTGGCAGAAATGTGAAAAAGAAAGAGTGAAGTGGAAAGAAAGAATACAAATGATTAGTGTATCAGCAGGTACTTCGACCAAAATGGTGGAGGTAGGTGTAACAAGAAATGAGATGGTCAGAAAAGAAAATGGTGTAACCGTGTGAAAAGCGACCATTTTGTAACAGTAGGGAAATTGACCAACTTATTGGAAATGGGTGTAACAACAGGAAAGTCGGCCAATTTATCGGAAATGGGTGTAATAGCAGAAAATTGACCAATTTGTTTGAAATATGTGTAACAACATGGAAATCGACCAATTTGTTGGAAAAGGGTGTAACGACAGGAAAATCGACCAATTTGTTTGAAATGGGTGTAACAACAGGAAATCGTCCAATTCGTCGGAAAAGGGTGTAACAACAGGAAAATCGGTCAATTTGTCTGAAATGGGTGTAACAACAGGAAATCGGCCAATTCGTCGGAAAAAGGTGTAACAGCAAGAAAATCGACCAATTTGTCTGAAATGGGTGTAACAACAAGAAAATCGGCCGAACGCTGCATCACTTATTTTTTAGGAAGTTTTTCAAATTCCATCAACTAATCATTTGCCGCCTTTTCTGTATTCATCCTTGCTGTTCATCAATTCACCCACACACACAAAAACTGCCTGATACCCTTCAAGGATTAATTTATTAGCATAGTAAAAACAATCAAACAAAAACAGAGAAATTTAAATTTTGTCGAGTTTATTTATATACAAGGTCTGAGAAAAATAAGTCCTAATGTTGAGAAAGGGAAGGAGAAAGCTCCATTCCTTTTAAGAATTGATAAGATGTATCGGCTGAACATCTAGATTTGAATTCTTCCTTGGACAATGGATGCCAATACAGGCACAGGCGATGGACATTTGCATGTAACTGTGTATCAGATCCATCAATAGTGATCAACCTGACTGTACCATTGGGAAAAATAGTGTCTACCTCATAAGGTCCTAGCCATCGTGTACACAACTTACCCTAAAATTATTTAAAGCGCGAATCATACAACAAAGCCCAATCTCCTTTCTAGAATAATTTCTTCTTGATGACTTTGTCATGCCATTTTGTTCTCTGTTGTTGAATCACTGAGGTTTGATGAATAGCGTCCAAACACTTTTCATCAAGCTCATTGAGCTGCTGCAGTCTGGCCTTCTGTGCCATAGTCAAGTCAAGGTTGACTGCTGATGCAGTTCTTAAGGTTTTGATTTTGAATTCAATGGGAAAAACAAGGCTTTTTCCATATACCAGCTTGTAAGGAGAAAAACCGGTTGTGTTTCTCCAAGTAGTTCGGTAAGCCCATAGAGATTCATGCAATCTGTCTGTCCAATCCCGACGATGTTATCTCACTATTTTAGTAAGAATGGCTTCAATAACTTTGTTGGTACTTTCCACCTGGCCATTGCCTTGTGGATGGTATGGAGAACCTAGTCTATGAAAAACATGATATTTACTGAGTAGGAATTCAAGTTTATGTGATGTGAAAGGGGGTCCTCCATCAATTATTAATTCTTTGGGAACTCCAAACCTCACAAAGATATCTTCGAACAAAAATGCTAAGACAGATTCTTCTGAGGCCCTAATGAGTGCTTTCGCCTCGCCCTAATGAGTGCTTTCACCTCGACCCACTTAGTCATGTAATTTGTACAGACCAATATATATATACTTTTTTATTAGAAGGTGGGTTAATGGGCCCTATGAAATCCATGGCCCATCTCTCAAAAGGATCTAACACTACCTGAGGCTGGAGAGGCATCTCATCCCTATGATTTGGCTGACCCATTCGTTGGCAACTGTCACAAGTTTGAACGTATTTCTTGGCATCTTGAAATATGGTGGGCCAAAAATAACCCATCCTTAAAATTTTATGCCCGATCCTTTTATCAGCAAAATGACCCCCACAAGGGCCAACATGGAAAGCCTTCAGCAGATCATACACTTCATCATCCCTTACACATCTCTCGATTTCCTGATCCAGGCCTATGTAGAAAAGGTATCCCCCTATCCAACTATACCGAACACTCTTATGAATAATCTTCCTTATTTCTCTAGGAGATAAATGGGGAGGAACCTTCCCTGCAACCAAATAATTAGCAATGTATGCATACCAAGGTGAGTGAGTAGATAATGCAAACAAATGTTCATCTAGAAAGGAATCATCAACAGGTAAATTATCATCATTTATATGTAATCTTGAGAGAAAATTAGCAACCACATTTTTTTTTCCTGGTCTATCTACTATAGTGATGTCAAATTCTCGTAGTAGTAACAACCATCTTGTTACTCGGGCATTAGTAATAGGTTTATTCATCAGATATTTAATTATTGTATGATCAGTATGAATAAAAGTAGGATATCCAGTGACGTAATGCCTAAATTTATTGATTACATAAACTACTGCTAGGAATTCTCTTTCAGTAACTGTATAATTTAATTCAGCAGGAGCCATGTTCTTGCTGATATAGTAGATAGCGTAGGGATCTTTGTCTTCCTGTTTCCCTTGTACTGCAACGATTGTAGTATCTGAAGCATCTGAAGAAATGTGAAATGGAAGAGCCCAATTGGGACCTCTCAAAATGGGAGTTGTGGGCAATTTCTGTTTTAGATCTGTAAAAGAGAATTCACAGTTGTCAGTCCAACGAAAGTCAACATGTTTTGTTAATAGAAAAAACAAGGGGGAAGCCAGTTTGGATTTTTTTTTAATGAATCTCCTGTAATATCCAACATGCCCTAAAAAAATTCTTACCTCTTTCTGAGTTGACGGAGTTGGAATATCCAAAATTACTTGGATTTTGGCTGGGTCTACCTGAATTCCCGCATAAGAATCGAAGTGTCCCAGCACTACTCCCTCGCTCATCATCATATGGCACTTTTCTGTACTTAAAGAAAGATGAGACTGTATACATCTTTTGAGCATTTTTTTCGGATTAGCCAAGGCTTCATCGAAATCAATGCCATAAGGTGTAAATTCATCCATGAATATCTCCATACAGTCATTCACCATATCAGAAAAAATACCAATTACAGCTCTCTGGAAAGTGGCTGGTCCATTACACAAGCCAAATGGGAGAACCTTGTAAGAAAATGTACCCCAAGGGATGGTAAAAGTGGTCTTATCTTGGTCTCGTGGAGCAATTTTTATTTGGTTATAGCCACTGAATCCATCTAAGAAAGAAAAAAACTTTTTTCCATCTAGGTTTTCTAGAACCTGATCAATAAATGGCAGAGGGAAATGATCCTTCTACGTGGCTTTATTCAGGGTTCTATAGTATACATAGACTCTCCATTTTCCATTATTTTTAGGAACAATAACCAATGGTGAGACCCACTTGCTGTCTGTGTTATAACCCTAATTTGCACCATACATGCTTACCTGGCATCAGGCCATCTCAGATCCCTTCTTTGCCAAAGCACTGTTGAACAACTCTTTAAAAAACCTCTTTTATAAGGGCCCACACGCCCTACTCCATTACTGAACAAGTGTACATGCTAGCTGACCCAAAACAACCCACGTGTACATACAAAAGCACGAAAAAAATGAAAGTTGTTGACGGAACACACAACTTTGGGTGAGTTAATTGAATCTTCCGGCCATGCATGGCCGAGGGTTCGTCCAAATACCTAGCTTCTTCTAGCCTATAAAAGAAGGGTTAGGGGTCCCATTTGGAAGAGGAGAATACGAGTAAAGAAACTCTACCCAATTGCACATTCCCATTGTCCCAACCCTTTAGCCATCCTTGTGCCAAGAGAGATACAAAGAAAAGAAGTAGGAGGACATTTGAAGAGGAGCCCAGGATCAGGTTCATAGAGCAGTGGTCGGTCT